>QZCP01000423.1:81698-185433 GCA_003956705.1 Brevipalpus yothersi
TCTCTCTCTCTCTCTCTCTCTCTCTCTCTCTCTCTCTCTCTCTCTCTCTCTCTCTCTCTCTCTCTCTCTCTCTCTCTCTCTTCTCATTCTTTCCTCGTTCTCATAAAATTTCATGCACACACACAAAATATTCCTAATAATATTATTCTCATCTCAAGCATTGAAGAAAATGTGCGAATATAAATCAATCAAATGTGTAAATATTCATTCTTTTTTTTCGTATATATTCTTATAAAAAAATATTGCATTTTCAGAATTCATTTGCCTCAAGCTTCCTACATAACGTTGTACTCACATACAGACGTTTACCACTATATGTGAATCACATTTAGGGCTGGGTAAAAGAAATCTCATAAGTACAAAGCTGCTACTTTGCGTGTAAAATAGTAAGCAGAGAGAAAAAAATAACAAAGTAATAGTCTTCACGATCAATATTCAATTACCAAGAGGGAAGAGAGAAGAAGAAGAGATCAAAATGAGTAGTAGTAGTAATAGTAGCGAGCAACAAGGTCGTCCATGGAAGTGTATTGTACGTTGCTGTCTATTTGGAATCAGCATGAGTTCTCCAGACACCATGGAATGACAAACACACACACACACACATATGTATACACACGCAGTAAGAAGAAGAAAATTTTCATCCTCTTATTAAAGCCAAGGGAATCCTTCATTCCAATCAAACCATGAGAATCGATCTGCGAAAACTCTTAACATCTCTCACTCCCTGTCTTTGAATTCCAGTGTCCAGTGTACACTGTGGTTGGGAAGCGTCCATCAAAGTGTATTATTGAACACTACACAGCTACTGGAATAAAATTTTATCCAAAAGACAAAAGGTATACTCTGAACGCCCACTCAATTTTAGATTTTACAATCTTATTTCGGTATTTTTTCCCATCTGATGGCTTGCTTCTCGGTGTGTTCACAAGAGAGTGGATTCCATCCTCTTATTTTCTTCAACATATTCCTTCAGCCTCTCTCTCTCTCTCTCTCTCTCTCTCTCTCTCTCTCTCTCTCTCTCTCTTGCTAGCTACTTTCGATTTCTTTTTTCATCTTCACATCTTTCTCCTACCGATGCGTGGGGAAAAGACTTTTTTTTCACGAAGGGCATCCGTGAGGAATGAGATGCTAATCTCATTCTTCAAGGAATGAAATCAGCTCTTACACTACCTGAGTTGAGATGTCTAATACAATATGTGAGTAGACATATGAAACCCGAAAAACGGGTAACATTGGCTCTACCTTGGCGAAAAAAAAGAAAGTGGACACAGAATGCCTGAGTATGCTGAATATGCAAGAAAAAAGAGAAGAAAGAATTGCCAATAATTTTTTTTCTTCCACTCTTGGTTCTCTGGTTCCATACTCTCAGATTGATGCATTTGAGAAGAGAAAAAGAATGAAATCAACTCAACACAGCATGATATGTAGAAGCAGAAAATTTTTCTTCCACCAAAAAAGGTTCACACCTTGAACAATATGAAACACTTTCGATCCTTATTATAATGAATATTTTCCCCTTTGATCACATCATACAGATCACGAAATTCCTTGGTTAAAAGAATTTGGAGAGAAATTTGACGGATGCTGCGTGCATATGTGATGATTCCTGCTGCTCTTGTAAATGTTGATGAAATATGCCCATAGAATATGTGTGATAATAAAGATGGAAATATAATTCTTCTGCTTAACATATGAAAGATTGCAAGTGGAAAGTGCAAAAATTAAACTTAACTTGCGTAACCTCATCCTTTCTTTCTCTCTCCTTCAGTTTTCTAATTAACATTGAACAAGTGAACAGTAGCAGAAAGTAAGCATTTAAATGTTAATCTTCATACATTTGATCGTGCATTATACACAATCTGGAGGATTCCTTCTCTCTTTTACTCTTCCCTCTTCCTCAATTCTGACGTTGAACGCCTATAAAAGACATTGGGTGAAGATATGAGAGAAAATCAATATATTTTCTCTCTCATGCATTTTTCGGGAGTCAAGTAGGACCATTCTCTCTCTCTCTCTCTCTCTCTCTCTCTCTCTCTCTCTCTCTCTTTCTCTCTCTCTCTTTCTCTTTCTCTCTCTCTCTCTCTCTCTCTCTCTCTCTCTCTCTCTCTCTCTTTCAGGAGTATTCGTAATCATTCGACTGTTCAGCATCTCTCATGATACTTGCATCCAAGTTCAGTCAGCCCTCGATTCGCACGCACCTCAGTAGATAGGAAAAGGCCCAAAAGAAGAAAAGACCTTTACACACAAGTTGAGTGAAAGATAAATGGACATGTCAAGCAAGACAGATAGAACGACATTCCGATTGGATTCACTGTGAGGATTCCATCCACACACACAATAGAAACTAGCATTCATCCATCCAGCATCTCCATGATGTTACTGAACTTGTTAGTCTCCAGAGAGGTTGGCGTAATTATCCCTGTCGTAATCACACTATCACAGGGAAATGATTCATCTTTTCTATTTCAAATCATCGTCATCTGATTATTCAAATGACAGAACAACGGGTGGATGGATTGACTTTTCTCTCTCTCTCTCTTTCTTTCTTTCTTTCTTTCTTCCTTTTCATCTCTGTTGTTTGTATTCAAAATTATGAATGCAAATGTGGAGAGTTTTGATTGGCGCCATTGAAATGAGCTATTCAGTCATTCATCCATCCGCTTCCCACCCATTCTTGGTGGTGGTTCACAATCCTCCAGAGAGGTTATCATCGTAGGTGATCTTGAAACATGTGTGAAATAGATGAGATCTGATTAATTTGCTATCAAAAACTGATATGCAGCCTTGCTTGTCATGATACAATCAGATGGAAAAGAGCAGCAAATTCAGTTCGATGATACCTCAGCTCAAAGTCTGTTTGGAAGATGGTATCGTGTAATCGACCATCAATTAAGGAGTATGAGAAGAAAGCGAAAGAAACGTAATTTTTTCTCTCTTCCTCCCCAAAAATCATTCCTCTCTCTCTCTCTTTCTCATCATATATGCATGTGCTCTTTTCACAATATATTAATGAATGAGTCAAAATGTATGAGCTGGTGACAGTAAGATTATCATGGTATCAAGTTGAGAATGGCAGTGATATAAGATGATTATCAAACGGTCGTTAACGCTTTCAGAATGATGAAATAAGTGAGAAAAGATGGAGAAGAAGAAGAAGTGCTCTGATGATTCTTGATGCAAAGTCTCACTATTTTGCTTCACACTCTTTTCTTCTCTGATTGTCCAAGGGCCATCGGTCTGTGAAAATGCTCTCATAGAAGAAGAAGGAGAAGAAGAAGAGAAAGATGAGCTGATGCCTGAAAGAATAGGGCCAACAACCGTTCAGACTACATACTGTATACTGGCTCTGAGTGGAAGAAAGCAAGAGTCTCTTGAGTATATTGGAAATTCTGAGCATATTAAATTATGAGTCATGTTTAGCCATTCAAATCAAACAATCATTACCATTGCATTTTTTTTGCTCACCTTCTCTGTGTAGCCCCATATGTTCTACAGGATTCATGGTCTTGGAATTTGAAATCCTTTGATAACACTTCAAAATGTCTACTTTTGAGGCTATTCTCCTAAGCAACACTTGAAAAATTGGCTGACTATACTCAAAAATCAATTGAAGCTTCTACCTAAGCATTTGGAATCATGAACTTCTTGGAATGATCGAGAAAGTTTTCCAAAAGAAGATTCACTATGGAGAGGGAGCATCTTCCATAATCAAGAATACTATTCTTGAGGCCACTTTGAAGGGAAGAGATGAGAAAGAGAGAGTGGAAGTGAGTGAAAAAAGAATACAAAAAGGTGTGGATTTCGATGATAAAACCGTTCGCATGATTATTCGTAAGTTTCGCCTTCCTTAAAGAGAGAGAGAGGAATCATGATCATGATCAGCGTTTGCCTGGAGCAAGGACTCACCATGAATACACGTCGATTGATTATAAAAGCAACAAAAACGAAAATGATGATGAGAATACAAAAGTGAACCAATGCCAATTAGAGAGATCCTCATTTTCATTCTCGATGCCTTCAATATTATATTGTAATGAACGTAATATTTGCCAAATTACTCTCACTCACATTGCTCATCTTAAACATCTTGACCATCGCGAAAACTACTTCCGAAACTACGCCATCATTCAAATTGTAGACCTAAGAAGAAGAAAATAATTTTCATTAGAGCCTCTCTTTCTCACTTAATTGATGAGCAGAGATGAAAAGTTAGTTTGTTTGTAAACACACACACACACATACACGAAACCATCGACTTGCATTCAGAATATATCGTACATATACACATAGCTATCATCGTTTGATGTGTGTGGACGCACCTTCGTCAGGCCACTTTTGAGTCCGCGATTAGCTCATCCTGAATCTTTCCGATGAACATCTCACTTTCACTCTCACTTTTCTCTCTCATCTCTATTCATTTTGCTCTCAGATCAACTCTCGTTCTTCATCTTTCGGCCTTCTCTTGTTTTCCGCCCTCTCATCCATCTCTCACTCTCTCATTCTCTTTCTCACTCTCTCTTTCTCTCTCTCTCTCTTCCTCTTTTCCTCTCCCTCTCAGTTTTGCCACCCACTAATAGTGCCACAATACAAACTGCTTTGGCTCAATACACGATGATCATTCAGCATCGTCACCCGCCAGCCTCCGGATCTTCCATCGTGCCATTCAGTAGAAGGCTCAAAATCACATCTGATCAGATGTAGAGCCCACTCATCTATCCTCACCCTCAGACCGACTACTCATATATCTTTTCTTTTATCTTCTCTTTCTCTCTCTCTCTTTCTCACTCACAAACTCTCACTTATATCATCAACTTTGTCCATCATTTCGTCCTGCGATTTTTTGTTCTCACCAACGAACGAACAAACTCAACGTTCTAACGAACCAAAGTGACTGGAAAGACTGTTAGCTTGTATGTGTGTGTGTGCATTGAAAAAGAAGAGAAACGTAAAGAGAAATCATGTAAAACTATCAACAACAACGTTCGGTTCTAACTTTGAATCTACAAACTTTACTTTGCTTTGTATGTGTATGTTTCCAGGCGATTGTTGAAAGAATAATTTTTTTTTGTTCTTTCTCTCTTCCTCTCTCATCGATTCTCCGTGAACAAACTTTTTATTATTTTCTATTCACTTTCACTCACTCCGGAGGCTTGTGTATGTGTGTATGTTAATGTGTATCCGTTTGGGCCCTTAATTTGTGTTCACTTTTACATTCTTCGTTTTGCTTCATTTGTGATATCCTTCATTTTATTTGGAATTTCAAAGAGAAAAGAAAATAAATACACATTATCTCCATCATGTTTGCCCCTCAACGTCCACATAATTCTTATTCTCATCTTATTCTTCTTATCATTTTTCTTCAATCTTCTCTTCTCATCATCAAAGTTGCTCCACTCAAGGTAATTGATGCTCATGATCATCTCTCTCTTTCTCTCTCATTGAAATTTTTCGCCAAAACTTATTAGCATGAAAGCTTACTCATCTCTCATTACTACCATAATCCGAAAACTTTCGTTCAGCTCGAAAGTTTTGTGTTGAACTTTCATTTAATGATCAAAATTTGATCACAGATCTTATTAAAGAATGCTGCTCTTGAGATTTTTTACGTTGTTAGAACAGAAATTTCCATTTAATTACTATATTCTTGAGGGATTGATTTTTCACCGATATTAAACGAGTTGGAAGTATTGTTCGATTGTTCTTTTCCCATGATGGAAGTTTTGAGATGAGAAAAACACATGTATTCAGTTTTACCCCGATCTTTTGGGTTGATTAATTTTCTTATGGCTTGACCTCTCAAGCTCTAATGTAACTCAATCATCATGATATTTTCCTCTCTTCTTCTCCATCCAGATCAATAACCCCATCGATCATAAGCCCCACCAAACATTCTACTATGGACATCGAATCGGTGTTGTACCATCAGCATCTTATGACAATTATAACTACATTCCTCCCGGAGCTGATGATTGCTCTGGAAACGCTCTGTTCGGAATGTATGCAGACATCGATTCCGGATGTCAGGGCTATCATGTGTGCCATGGAGGCCGAAAGGACACTTTCATGTGTCCTCAAGGCACTCTCTTCAATCAAGAGCTACTAACTTGTGATTTTTGGTTCAAAGTTAATTGTGCTGGTCGCACCGAAGGGGGTGGCGGCAGTGGTGGTCCTGGTGGCAATCGAACACCAGCCCAACCAGTGACCCCGACCAGTGAGTCTGGAGAGGGTAAAGGTAAGGGTCGAGAGGTAGAGCCTCTCGGAGGAAGTGGTGAATCGGAAGTGGAAGTCAGTGTGGGTGGTACAGACACTGGTTATCGTGAAGGGGGTGGTGAACGTGAGCAACCGGAAAACCAGAGACCAGGTCGATCTCCATACTATCCAGCAAATCCATTTCCATCATTCCCATCTTTCCCAGAAACACCGAGCTTCTCCCATAATCCACAACCTTCACCTTATCCACAACTGCCCCCCTATCAACCGCCTGGTGGCTATGATCCCCAGCCACCCACATATCAGCCACCCTCATACCAGCCTCCACCACCACCACCGCCTCCCCCAGCATACCAGCCTCCCAGTTACCAGCCACCAAGCTATCAACCCCCAACATACCAGCCACCAACTTATCAGCCACCCTCATATCAGCCCTATGTACCACCTTCATGGGGTGTACCTTCCAGTCCTCGTCTTCCAGTGCCCAGTGGGCCAAGTTATCCTGGAAGCTATCCGGGTAGCTATGGACCAGAGAGTGAAGGTGATGTGCCTCTCCAGCCTCCCAGTTTGAACCCAAATTTTTGGACTGAAGGCAACCCGGGTGTGGGTGGAGGTGGCAGTGATGGTTCGGGTGGCAGTGGTGAGAATCCTTGGCAACCGGAAGAGCCTGAATGGACTTACGCATGGATGAGAAGGTTTGAGCCGAAAAGACAAAAGCCACTCTCGCCCAATTATACTGGTCGAACGGTCACTTACCATGGTCATGGTAGAGATATGCAACAAGGTTCTGTGACTAAGCAAAATTTTGATTTTATTCTTGCGAACCACGATATATTCGCTAGTTCACTGAATAGGGCTACAAATGATAATACAGAAAGAAGTAGTAACAGTGATAGACGAAATGGCTTGAATCCATCAGAGCCTAGCCCATGGTTGTTTCCTGTCGGCACCAACTTGGAAGATTCATGATGAAGAGAGAGTCCAAAGAGAAAGAGAGTGAATCCAGCCTGTTTGTTCAGTTGAATCAGCAAACCGAGAAAAATTTATTCTTGTACTCTTTTGATAGAGAAAGAGAGAAAAAGAAAGAGAAAGAGAGGAAAAGAGTCCATTGAATGAACTTTTCCAGATACATTTCCGCTTCTATCTCATCACTTTCTTCATCTTTTCGCCTCTTTCAATCTCTATTTTCTCTCTCTCTCTCTCTCTTGGTCTTTCCCTTTCTTTTTACTTGCTTCTTGGATGCCATTACGATTGTATGTAAGCTTTGCCAATGAAGTTGCCATTTTTCCAATAAAATTCGTATATTTATAAACCCATTGGGTGGTTCTCTCTCTCTCTCTCTTCCTCTTTCTATCGTTTGTGGTCGAGTCAATTTTACGCCTCAAAAATTGATCGATGATTGATACTTTTTCGATACTCCATGATCTTTCTCTCTCTCCAGAAGCTGTCGAAATTCTTTCAGAATATATCCATTTTACGATTGAATTTTTCACTATTTTTTTCCTACCGATTTGGAGCCTTTTCAACCAGCTCTCCTCGTTCGTTTATCAGGAAATATACCGTTCAATACCGCTTCATGGGTCCACCTTGAAGGAGTGTTGATCTTTTATTGAATCGGATAAAAATGATGCCATGTGATAATAAACACAGTTCATATTCTCAACACATACATATTTTCTCCATCCCTCTTCGTTCTCCTTTTTCTCTCTCTCTCTCTATTTCGATATAACTTTCGAATTCAGAAGTAGAGAGTCTTTATCTTGAGGCTATATAATCTGAGCTGGAAAAAGAATTCGATATTCTGGAAAAATCCAAGAGTAAACTTGACTCAAATTGAATTCCGTAATCCATCGCCGGAAGAAGAAGAGGAATAAGAAGTGAAGAAAATCTTTCTTCTCTCCATCTTTTTCAATGAGTTGGCCAATCATACATGATGGAACAGCTCTTCTCAGTATGATAAACGATTGATTCAAGTACGATTTTGAGTGTTGAATTGAATAAGAAAGAGAGAGAATCACGAGTGAAGATCAATCGGAGGAAGAGAGAGAAAGAGATAGCTCTTCAGTGATTGTTAATGCTGTTGATGTAAAAGATGAATTAACAGGGTATGATCATTTCACTCTTCATCTGACTTGGTTGAAGGGAATATGTATTGGATCATCATGGAGGAACGATAGGACATGATCTCTAGTGGAGTGAATCATGTTTACTATGGCCCGGAAAACCACCAAAATCATCAATGGAATTGTTCTCCTTTTCTTTCTTTACTTCTCACATTGTATTGAACTTGCAAGTTCTTCTCTTTGGCTTGGCTGTTAAATGTTTGTTGAATTATATTGACGACATCTTCCCTGGAGCTTTGCAATTCGTTGTGAAGATCGAGAGAGAAGAGAGAAGAGAGAGAGAGAGAGAGAAGTTCGATTGAGAGAGGAGAACAAATAAATGAGTCTCACAAAAGTGTACAAAGTAGCGCGATTGTTCAGAAAATAGCATTAGATTTGCTCGAACATTTGGCGATGGTCGAAGCAATCAACCAAGATTCCATGAGGAAAGAGACAGAAGCTTTTTGGAAGATATCCCTTTTTCTCTCTTCACTTCATTCCTCCTTTTTCCTGGGAAAGAATCGGATGTAAAGATAGAGAGAAAGAGAGAAAAAAAAGGAAGAGAAAGAGAGAGAAAAGGCATTCAGGATGGAATGAAACATTTTCCAGAATCGGTTTACTACTACTTCTACTGTGACTATGATTACTTCTAATTTACGGTTCAAATGTATGAAAGAATATCAAGAGAAAAGGGTTATCAAGTAAACATGGGAAGGAAAGAAGGAAAGAAGAAATAGTGATGATGATGGAGAGATGAGGCAATATCATTATACATCTTCTCAATCAAAGATGCTGATTTGTCTGAGAAAAATTTTCAAAATACTATGATGCACATCTTAATCATTTACATTTTAAAATTCTACATTCATGTATTCATTTCTCGCCATTTTATCCCGTGAATCAGTGGAGACTATTGGGAAGACCATAAATCTCAGTTGGTAAGAAGAAGAGGAATATTTTATCATGCATTAAGGGAATCATCTCATTTCTCATTTGAACGAAGAAATATAAAATGTTCGCAAATACTTGGGAATCAAGGGAATTATATAAATGTCGAATCATCATGGGTAGAAAAGTTTCTCTCTTTACATGATGACCAGTAGTCATCATCATCTAAAATTCCAACCAGATAGTTTCATCACATTCAATCAGCATCCTGATTACCTTCAAAATGTGGTGAAATGTGACAAAGTCATTCTACGCTCTCTCTCTCTCTTACTCTCTATTCTGGGAAATTTCTGTTCCTGATGCTGAATAAAACTACAAACTTCTGGGTATGACAGAACTTCTAAAATTCCACTTTTCAATCATGGTTGGCAACACTCTCTTTCTCTCGCTCTCTCTTTCTCTTATCGATTCGTCTAACTACTAAGAAGATTCCGGAAGAGTGTTCAAATTGACCTACTCCTCGAATGAATGGTGAACAATTTTCACTCTCTCTCTCTTTCTCTCTTCGGACTTTCATCATTCATGGTAATTTCATATGCATACTGTGTAGCTTCAAATTGGAATATCAGAGAAGCAGTACTTTTGAGCCATGATAATCGTTTTCATTAAACTTGAATTTCATGCCGATTAGACTTTGTATTAAAGAATCAAATGAGAAAAGGTGAAAAAAATGTAATAAAAAAATTGGCAAAAGAGAGACCGATCGATTAAATGGAAACAAGTCGCACTGTGATTGCTGGTTCAGTTTGGGAAGAAAGAGTGTAGAAAAGAGTAAGAGAGAAGAGAGAGCGAAAGAAAGAGAGGAACCAAGTTCAAGAAAAATGATCGATCTGTAATCCTGCTGCGAGAAATCGAAGTGCAAGAAAAAAATTGGCGGGAAACCGATAGTTCTCTCTCTCTTTCTCTCTCTCTCTCTCTCTCTCTCTCTCTCTCTCTCTCTCTCTCTCTTTCTTTCTTTCTTTCTCTCTTTCTCTAACCACTAATAAATGGTTTATATCGATGGGAGGCAACACCAACAACAGTCAACCAATATTATATGTATTGGAAGGTGGCGAAAATGAAATTAGTGAGGATGAATGATGCTTGCTGAAATTCGTGATAAAGTCACACATTGATTGTGGATATTCGAAGAATGAAAAATGCCATTCTAATGAACTTCTAAAAGTCGTGATAAAAAGAAGAAGAATATTAAGAACGTGGAAGGGTAACTCACAACATTGTGTAAAGGCTGATCACAAGAAATAGAACGAAGCCCATTCCAACTAAGATCATTGCGTACATCCAGATCGATTCTTCTTCTGGAAGAGAGAAAAAAGAAAGAGAAAAAAGATTAGCCATATAAGAGAGAGAAAGAGAGAGAGAGAGAGAGAGAGAGAGACTGTTCAAACAGGATATCAGCCAAAGAAGAATGTTCCTCTTCTTTTGCAAACTTCTATGTGCATGAGAGTGTGTAGCTGTTTACAGAATGACAGACACCAATTTTTGCTATCGATCAAGCACTTTGAGCTTGGACTTCTGTAGATGATTTCCCACATGGCTGAGAGACCATGAATCATGTAACGGTAAATCGATGAAACACTAAAGATCATTGGCTGTAATAATTTGGTCAGCTTCCGCGATAGGGATACAGATTTTATGGAATTTTTTCTTGATTAAAATCGTTTTTGATAAATTTTTGATGATTTGAAATAGAATTTTTTTTATATTGAAAATTCCATTGCTCACACGGTACATTAGCTAGCATCATGAGTTAAGTTTTTGAAGTTTGGAAGCTGCCAATTTTTTTCATCAATTCGAGCTACTTTGAGTACTCTTTTTTCTAGAGTAACTGATGACAGACCAACTGAATCAGCAAAACAAGAAGAAAAAAAAATAATTGCAAATTTTAGCATCTATGCGTGGTGTTCTCGATGAGTTTTAGTTTGCATGATACTTTCATAATTCATATCCCGGAAGTGCGACTGTGATCAATTTGTTCGCCTAATTTTCACCAATGAATTCATTCAAATAATCAATATTAATCGGAATAGAGTGCAACATGAGTTTGCATGTCCCAGGCTACTCAGGTCACTAATTGAAGCTTGAATCGAAATGAATTTGATAAGTGGGGAACCCAGTTTCAACAATTCAATCCTCCCAATAGCTGATAACTGCACGTTTGAAGATGATTTTGTAACCTGATTCTTCAGAACAAAGTGAAGATCAAGATCAATGGCCAGTGTTAGGGAACAAGAAGTGGAATCATGATCATGTTTTGTTTCTTGAGTTTCAGAAATATTGAAACTAGAGCCACTCGATTATCAGAATTCAGGTTCTCTATTGTTTCCCATCTCTATTCTCTCTTACAGACAGGAAGATAATCATTAATTGGAGCTCATTTGGGGTGAAAAATAATCAGAGAGAGGTAAAAACAGAAGGGATCAAATGGAATGAATCTATGAGCTTAGAAGTCAAGAAGTATCGTTCCATGAAGATTAATAGAGTGCTTACGGTAGGCTTAGATAGGCTTTTTCTACCAGAGGCTATTGTATGGCTGAATGATTGGTGAATACAGTTTGATCTATTAATAGCAAAATTATTCGTTGACTAGGTTCTCAGTATGCTCAGAATATTAGTAAAAAAAGGGAAGAGAGAAAGAAGAGGAAAAACTCTAAATTGAAACAATTGATATGTGTTTCCGTAAATCAATGAGCTTTTTTTGCATTCAAAATTTTGCATCCATTTATCATAGCTCATAATCTGATGGAACTGAAAAACTTATGAGTTTTCCAGATTCTATTTATCTTCTCCAAAACGAATTATGAGAGAGGAACTTGAAAAATTTCTCCTCATAATTTGTTTTCAAGAGGTTTGAGAAATTGAGGAATCTTAGCATCAAAGGGAAAAATGTTCTCTCTAGTCTTTCTCAACTAAAATATCCATTTGAAATTGATATCTTTTTTATTCCGGGAAGGGAAAAAATGCCTCTTTAATCTAATGCTAATGTTACTCTCTTATCCTAGCTGTAGGAATCTCATTTTTTTCTCGCTGGAATTTTTTTTCCCAACGAAAAAAGCTCTTGATGAAAGGAATACTCAACCTCGTGGTCTACATGCATCATCACCAGCCAATAAATTCTTTTGGATGAACGATCCCATAGAATGATCATATCAGATTTCGAAATTAGAGCTCCAGATTTCTTCATCGAACTATGGCTCCTCGAAATACTGGTGATATTTTTAGCTTATAGATTGAGCTTTGCCTGCATCAAACGGAACTTCACAGCCTGACTCTTAACAACATGAAACATCTAGGCTAATAGGAGAATATTTCCACTTCCGGTTCAAGCATGCAATTCTGCGCTGCATTCCCACGCCCTGTGCATACACATGTATGAGTAACATATGTACAGTCACTTGCAAAATTGATGTTAGTGATTTTGAATGTTATTGCTGAGGATATTATAAGTTTTTAGCTTTCAAAAGATGTTCAATATTTCCACCACGACTCTTACGAATGAGAAGACATCTTTTTGGCCAGGCTAAGAGAGTGTTGTGGATCACTTTTTCGGGAATTTCGTCCCATACCTGAGTCAGGACTTTTTTCAGCCCCATCAGGGTCTTGATTTTGTGTTTTTTTAGTTCATTTTCCATGTAGCCCCAGATCGAAAAGTCCATAGGAGCATTATCGGGGGACTTTGGTGTCCACTCTAGAGGGGTGATAAATTCCATACCACTTGACCTGAGGAATTCTACGGTCATATTCGAAGCATGAGAGGGGGCGGAGTCTTGTTGAAACATGCCATCATTATTTGGATATAATCTCTTCAGGTCCTCATGAATGAACGGTTTTAAAACATGATTAATATAGTAATCACTATTAATTTTCACCCCAGGCTTGATAAATAGCAATTTAGTTTTCCCATTCCACGAAATACCACCCCAAACCATCACTTGCTTTGGAAAAGATTGTCTCTTCCTTATAAAAAAGTGTCTCCGACGATCCTTCGATTTCTTGAAATAGAACTCAGATTGACCGCAATTTGCTGGTAGTTGGAACATTTTTTCATCTGTTGATATTATTCTGGTCAAATTAGGTCGAAGAATTCGATAGAGTGGTAATGATCTTTCATAACGTCGTTTCATCTCTTTTTCGGTTAGCACATGGACTTTTGTCTTTTTACGCTTGACCAACTTGAAATTTCTGGCAATATATCTTGATATTGTCGAAGGATGAACTTCATAGTTCCCAGCAAGTTCACAATTAGGCCTCGGATTTTCGGCTAAAACACTTTTTTTCAGGTTTGCAGCTTGGACTGGTGAAAGTTTCTGTGGACGGCCTCTCTTAGCTGGCTTATTGTTCCGAGGTGGACAGTTTTCTTTATCACTTGAATATTTTTTTTTGATTCTGACAATTTGAGGATCATGAACTCTCACATTAATTTTTTTAAAATGATCTTTTATGGCCCAAAATGACCAGTTTAGATGAACTAAACGCAAAATTTCAAATTCAACTTCTTTCTTCATCACTTTAGAATCCTTCATTGTTTACACAATTTTTTCCCTCTCAATCTAATTGTGATCATGTGCTCTCCAATTTCCAGAAGATTCGAATCCATATGTTGCATTGTTCAGGAGAAATTCAATTTCCAAATCCCTAACATCAATTTTGCAAGTGACTGTATTTAATACATGTATCAATGATCGACTGAGGAAAATTTTTGCAAGTTCTATAAAATTCTCAAGAAGCGTTTGGAGAAGATTTCATAAAATTTTCATGCTAGCAATGGTCGGCAAATTCTATGGAAACTATTTTTCACAGTTCTTCCATAAGAATTTCACATTATTCTTATGATGCTTCCTATTTATTGTGAAAAATATCATACAGAACACGTATGAACTTTACTTTCTAGGGACTTCTTTGTAAAATTGCATTGAAGTCTTAGAAAGTTCTGCCTCAGAGGGCAATATTCCATCTTAAAGTTTCCATCATCATTCTCGAGATTCAATTTAGTTTTATGAACAAGTTTAGGAAAACTATAATATTTGGTTTTAAATTCTCAGACGTATATACTGATGTTCTTAAGCCTATTGGAATGATAATATCCTGTGTTTCACTTTTCTAGTTGGCTCCTACAGTGTCAATAAGTTATTGAAGATGCAAATGATTTTGAAAAAGAATTCTTCATCAATCCTTCTCGGCTTGACTTATTTGAACCACAAAGCAAAGACTTCCGGTTAACAGAATATCGAAATTCTTTAACTTACCTGGATAGTATTTGGTGATAATTTTACTTGTCCGCCGTGGATTATCCAGGCAACTGTTTCGCATGATCATGTGGTCACCAGCCACAAGAACTTGATTAAATTTTGTGAGAAAAGTGATAAACTTTACCATGAATGGTACACTGAACATGAATCTTACATGTAGCATCGAATCACACAAAGTGCACTATAAAAAACGCATACTTTTCATGTTAAAATTTTTGAATTCTCTTTCAAGTTTATTCCTGAATATGGTAATCGAAAATTTTTTCCATCAAATATAAGAAAATACTTTAAATCGATCTGATTAGTTATACCAACGGTGTAGTGGATGCACTGGAATTCAAGTGAAAAAGCTACTCATTTCATCCAGAGTTTGTGTATGTGATAGGCTCAAAACGATGGAAACTAGAGCTGATTGTGACAAGAACAGAGTGATAGGCTGAACTGTTCAGCTCATGAACTGGAACAGAGAATATTCTCCCACAGAGTAGTGAGAGAGAGATAGTGCACCAAATTCTGACAAGCAAGAATACTTTTCGCAAAAGCTTTATCCAGCTAAAAATGCTGCGACATCTAGTAGATATTGCCATTCGAGGGCAATATAGCTAACTATGGCCTGAAGTTGACATCACGTTTCCAGAGAGAAAGAGAGATAAAAATGCTGAAGAAGCTCTCGGATTACACTTTAAAAGAGATTTATAGCATGTTCTCAGAATGAAAAGTATGAAGAGTTAATTCCACTGAGCTTACTGCAAATTGCTGTCCACATGGTAGAAGCATGAATATGATTTATGGGCGAATGTTCTTTTATCACTTTTCAAGGTACTCATACCTTGCTATTTTCTCGATTCAGGGTGAGCTAATGTTGTGAGCTTTTGTCCTAGGAATTCAATCATTAGCGAGAAAAGGGCAGATCCTTAGCAAAATTTGTGGAGGCATTTCAAGTCTCAGCTACTTAATGAACCAACAAACTGGCTGGTTCTCTAGGAAATTCAAAAAAAAACAAATAAGAAAACTCAAATGTTGAGACGAGTCTCAAAACACTGAGTTCTTATTCCCTCCTTCATATTAATCATTCAACAGATCAAATTCAGGTATGAAGATGAATATCATCAACATTCGGCAGAAGGAGAGAGTGTAATTGTCTATGAAATTTTGGCACGATAAGGAATGATCTCGTGGGATGTCTGACATCATTTTTTTCGTATTCACTTTCACTTTGGATGAAATTGGGGAATCTTGAGTGATGAACAACAATGTGAGCATCAAGTGCTCTATTAGGAAATTTATGTTGGATGGGAAGATAATGAACCTGACAATAAGTTAAGGTAGTAAAATGCATGAATATTATGAAGAAATCTAACACTATCTTTTACAGAGTTTATGGTATTTACATAGTTAAATGATTATTATCAAATAACTTATGTGGGATCTCTAATCCATATTATACTGACACTATCTATATGAATTAGATGGATCAAAAAGTTATAGTTCATATTATGAAATTTTTACAAAGTATACTCGAAATAGTATACAAAATTAGGCATTACTCTTTATCGGTTGTTGATAAGCTAATTTAAGTTCTTGTTTAGGCCGATTTTCAAATAACGCAGCTCGGTTCTGAACTTCTCCTCGCTTCACCCAATGATTATAAACACGAAAGGCACAACCATCGATAGCCTGGTGAAAAGAGAGAGAGAGAAATTAATGCATGAGAATGAATTACAAGGGTAGGTAGTTGCTTACTTTTCTAAGAGTTTTGACACGGTAAGGATCTAGACGAGCCACTTCCACACTCAGGGGCTCTGGAGTATATTTAAGACGCTTTATTCTTATCATAGCTCGAACTGTGAGCATGACTAGTTGGAAAGTTTTACGAGCATCAAATGGCCCAGTCCTCAGTTGCTAAAATGATTTTAAATTTTGAATCAAAATGAAGAGCTGAGTGTCTAAAAAAACTCACCATGCTCTGGAAAAATTCATGTTTTAGAGCTTGCGAGGCAGTAAGCCTACGCCGTGGATCAATCTGGAGGAGGTTCCTTATCTGAAAAAGGAAGACGATTTTTAAAATGGTTAGTACTTATGTTTATGTAACAGTCAATTGAAAATCAAGTTTCCTGAGGAGAATGAATGATGGAAAAGATAGTTGATCTGAGCATATCATCGAAGAGACTTCGCTACAAACATGCAAAATGTTGAAAAATAGATACATTGAATAGACCAACAAGCAAACAAGATTATCTCAATCGAACAGGTAAAAAATGTAGAAGATGAACATAGTAATTTCCTTAGGAGCGTTCTTGAATGTTGGCTTATACACTTACCAAGTGCTTGGTTGGGTCGGTAATATCATCCCATTCTGGACTACAGAATTCGTACCGTCCTTCCATTATATTGCGTAGCATGACCATTTGCTTTCGATGCCAAAAAGGTGGAAATCCGACTAATAATGTGTACATTATCACACCACAAGCCCATAAATCAACCTCTTTCCCATAACCATCAGAATTATCATACATTGAGGCACGAAGTAATTCGGGAGCGAGATATCCTGGAGTTCCACAAAGATCTAGGGAACAAAAGTATAGAAGAAAGAAATCAGAGGTGAATGTTTCTGACAATATTTATAAGCTAATTCGTCATACCAAATAGTCTCTCAGATGGATTGATAACTTTGGCAAATCCAAAGTCAGTTATTTTGATATTCATGTGATCATCCAGGAGAATATTTTCAGGCTACATTGAGAATGAAGAAAAGAAAATCAGTTTGAATATTCTTCAAATTTATGACTTGATTAATTCACACCTTAAGATCGCGATGAACGACATTCTTTGAGTGTATATATTCAACAGCTTCAAGCAGTTGTCGCATTATAGCTCTGAAGAATAGGAATAAGCAGATTAGCAAACAATAGAGAACAATTTTGTCCTTAGCATAGCTTCCAAAGCGAGCCATCTAATACATGAACGATTTCTCGATTTCGGTGTGAGAATGTCTCTCAGTTTCCTCAAGGATGTGTTTTGAACACTTTCAATTGAAAATTGTGATAACCGTGTCAATTGAAAATGAATACTCACTTAGTCTTCTTCTCTGACAATGCAACAACATTCGTCAAATAGTCGAAAAGTTCTCCATTCTTACACCTAGTTGAGAAAAATTCAGAATCAGTAAGAATGCTATCGCAAAGTAAACGTAGATTTACAAGATGCTAGGATGGACCAATGGACATGGAAAGAGAGGGAGAAAACAATCAGGTGTCCTATCAGGGAGCATTCACGAGGGGGGAATGTGATGGAGACCTCGAATCAGCAATTCTATCATGACAGTCATGGGTATCAAATCATTAATTATGTGAAAAATTCCTAGTCAACGAGGCATCCCGACAGCATCACTGGAAAGCATGTAAACTATGTGTGCTAATAGATGCTTTCTTTCTCTTTTCTCTCCCCCTCTCTCTCTCTCTCTATGTCTCTCTCTCTCTCTTTGATCATGATGCAAACCCGAGGAAAACACGCCATTCAAGAGTGATTTCTCTCAGTTCTCTATGAATAATTGAAACAAGATTCAAACATGAGGATAAAAACAAAAAGAAAACAGCACATCAAAGGGAATCCAAATAGAACACCATACTCACAGTTCGAAAACTAGAAAGATGTAAGTCGATGACTCAAAAACGTCATGAAGCTCAACTGTGGAAGAAGGGGAAAGAAAAGATTATCAGTGAAAAAAGGAAAAATTATTTCATGCTATGATTTCAATGACAAATGGGAAAGTGGCAATTTCACAAGATTATCGGAAAGATTGTAGGGGAAGAAGCTAAAGAATATTAATTTGAAACTCACTAATGAAAGGTTGGCCAGCAACCAGTTTTAAAATTGAAATTTCTCGTAAAGTCGCTTGCCGTAAAGTGAATCCTTGTGGATCTTCCAGATCAGCACTGACATCGATTATTTTTGCTGCGAACTCTTTACCGGTTTCTTTTTCAACACAGCGTCTGACAGTGCTACTAACCCCTCTGCAAGAAAGAGATGATAATTTCAATTGAGTTTCGATCAGAATATCAATTAGAGTGAAGAAAAAAGAACACACCAAGAAGCAAGCGAAAGGAGAAGACGAGTATGAACG
The DNA here is from genome assembly GCA_003956705.1 of Brevipalpus yothersi. NCBI lineage: Eukaryota > Metazoa > Arthropoda > Arachnida > Trombidiformes > Tenuipalpidae > Brevipalpus > Brevipalpus yothersi. The sequence goes on from QZCP01000423.1 coordinate 100,331, forward strand.
TACCTTCCGAGAACTTCTTTTGGATCATATTTCGCATAAAAATCTCTTGCTACGTATTTATCGGGAAGTTCGTCTAGCATATCATCCCGGATAGCATCAGATGCGACCATTTCCTCAATGGTGGAAGATTATTGATGGTTAACACAGTCTCCAAGAAAAAACAACAACAACAACAGAGAGAAGATTGATGAGCGACAATGGTGATGGAGAGAGACAGAGAATTTCGATGAGTCAATAGTTGGAAGAATGGGCCAACTTCTCGTAGTTATCTAAGTATATGTTTTGGTGAGTTGATAAGACAACAGTAAGATATTCACATAAAAATGACTTTAGAATCAAATGCCGGTGAAAAATTGAGGCATTCAAATCACAGGATGTATGTAAGGATGTGTAATGATAAAAATGGATGGATTGAAGAATGTGAAAAATCAATTTGCTAAGGTTGAAGAAAGAGGGAAGAAAAAGAGAGAGAGAAAGGGAGGGATGTTGATGGTGGATGAGAGAATATCAAGATAATCCACCAGATAAAGTTTCCTGATAATCAAAATTTTTGATGAAAAATATACATATTATGGTGAGTATATTGACCATCAAAACAGGTGACAGATTGATTGCACACATACAGACAACGTCTTGGAGTAAGAAAGAACGGGATTACCAAGATATTCTTTGCTGGACCTTGGGATGATGATGGGAAGAGAAGATGACTGATACTGAAACAGGATAATGGTGACAAGAATGATGATCAATCTGATAATGATGCTTATCAACAAAGTGAGAAAGAGAGAGAGACAGAGACAGAAAGATGAGTCGCGTTTCAAATCAGCTATCAACAACAAGCCATCAACAACACACACATACAATCAGTGAGTCTAAATCATTTTTTCTTCTCTGTTTAACATGTGAAGATGGAAAAGAGGGAGAGAGAGAAAGAGAGGAGAACTGAAAGAGTTAAATAATAATTGAGAAAAGGGATCAAAATTTTCAGAACTGGTCCAATATACAGGTAATATATATAAGTTTTTCACTTTGACATTCCGATGATGATTATTGATGTTGATACATCTTTCATTTGTCCTGTGACACTATCCACATTATTCTCTCCTCTTCCCAAATTTTCAAACCAATTCCACAATGATTTCCAATACACCAGTGTGTTGCTGGTTAGCACATGAATTTACAATCAAATGATCACCATTATAAATGATCAATGACCACAACAAACATGTTCTCTGACGAAAGTGACGAAAAAATTTCATTCACATTTGCTCATCAACATACACATCACAACACAAACTTTCAACCGCCAAACTCGAAAACTTAACATGACAACAATTGAAGGCTTTTTTGATGACAATATTTGGGAGAGAGAGAGGATCTGATTTTCTGAATTAAAGTTATTAGCACATCAACGGTAAATGTAATAATAGTTATAAAAATTCTCTGTCTGATAGCTCTTCCCGTGATTCCCATGATTCAGCATATACTGTACTCCATGAGGATGCTGGATGATCATCATCACAATGAGGTCGCGTGCTCGTGATTAACTTGTACTATGAGCAATATTTTGTTCTGTGTTATTGTCTATAATTTATGGTCCTTAATTCTAATGGTGAAAGTCTGTCTATTCTAATAATCTAATCAGAGAATGATCAACGAATAAGAACATGTCAGTGACCTACGATATTTTCTTTTCTGGAAAAGTTTTTTTCTCACTTGATATTTTTTCTGATTACTCTCCATTTCAATCCATTTCGAATGAAATGAGATCCCAACAAATTGATGAGACGTAAATTTGATTTGAATGAGAATGATTTAAATTTGTAAGGCGATCAATTGCAGATGAAATGTCAGGATATCAATTGGTAAAGGTGGGATAGATGATATATATTAGATTAAAAGATGAATAAAATGGAATATTGCTCTTATAAGGTAAAATTTCAACAAGTTAGATTACAATAACATTCTAAAACGTGCTCAGTGCCTGTAGCTTGCACAATATTGTGAGTAAAATTGAATCATTTTTTTTTCGTAAGCTCTGAGCTAAAAATGATTGCTAATCACACTTCCGATAAAATTTGGAACACCAATGTTGATAGAGTGCTGATATTTTCCCATCTCGAACGGTGTGATTTGTACGATTCGCACAGAATACTCGTTTTTAAACACATACTAATGAACAAAGAAGATGATCAAAATTGAATTTGTCTAGCCTCTTGGGGATTCTGTTCCACAGGACAATAGGGACATTTGAGTTTGTTCGTACTGGCAAGCTTATTGAGAGCATCTTTGGAAACGACATGGCCACAAACCAATCGCATCGGTGGGTTGAAATCAGTGCTCTGTTGGCGAAGTATGGGACATGCAAAAATTGAATGAAACTGACAGTTCCGTCCAACATCTATCAAAATTGGAAGTTCATCTTTAGTGCTCCATATACTGGGAACTGATGTTTGCATCATGATAGCTCGAAGATTCATCAAAGCTGGTAGTGCAATAGCGCCAGCATCAAATGTTACTGACAGAGGACTCTCAACGCTCAGACCAAGTAGGGCACAAGCATCTCGAGTGAAAATATCACAGATCTCAGACCAATTTACTGGATCAAGTAAATGTTGATATGGCGAATTCTCGATACCAGATTTCCAATACACAAGGCAACCCATCAACGCTTGCATTTCTTTTTCATGACGCGCTGCCAAAGAGGGGAAGTATTTCCTTGCATATTCTAGTAGCTCTTGCTGTTTCATGAGTCCTTGAGACAGATACTCGATGAACTGCAATCTATGAAGCTTAAACTCGAGCACAGAATTGCGTTCTCTCAAAGCCTCTTGATTAGCTTCGACCCACTCGAGAGCTGGTTGTACATTATGCTTTTTGAGACCATCCAAAACTCGATTCAGCTCAGTAAAAGGATTAGTCTTTTCGGGAGGTACATTGACTTTTCCCTCTCGCATCAATTCTTGGCTAATATCCATCATTCCTTGCCTCAAGAAATGCTCAATGATGACTTGATTAAGTAGATTATTGTCGAGACTTCTTTCGTTGAATGACTCGGATAATAAATGCGAAAAATTGAAGGCGAAATTTTTGTCAATGGCTTTTCCAACTTTGGACACACATCCATGAATTTCTTTGTGAGCGGATGCTATCTCTTTGAGTAAGGCTTTAATTTTTTCAATAATGCCCGTCAAGCGAGTTTCTTGAAAACCTGAGAGCACATACTCATGTGAAGCTGAATGGGAAGAATAGCAAAAATGAATAAAGGATACAGCGCAAAATATTCGATCAAGCGACTAACAAATTGAGCTACTTGATTAGGAGGCAAATTTCTATTTTGTCGAAAAATTCGATAATATAAGATGTTTCATTTGACAAAAGGATAACTTTCCAAGAGAGAAGTCAAATCAGTGTGTAAAGTCTAGGTCAAAATTATAACGGTACCTCAAAAATTGACTTTAATTTAGCAAAACCAGAGTTTTCATCAATCTTGTAAGATACTTACGACTTGATGTTATGAAATCCTTTTGGAAATCCGCAACACTATACGCCAAGTTATCCAGATAGGGTTCGATTTTCTTTTGGATCGAGGCAAACTTTTCGATCACTTTATTGACCTCCCTTTCAACGCTCACTATACTGTCCATCCTTGTTATATTTGATTTCAAGCGAGATGAATATATCAAATATGCAAAACTTCTTATGGATAGCCACAAGCGATAAAATGAATTGCAAAACAGCTCAATGAAAGATGATACATTTTTCTAATTGATCATCTTAATTGTAGAGCTCAACACCATACACCATACAATGCAAAGCAGCAATCGAAATTGAGACGCAATAGCGTTCAGTTAACCAAGGAGGAGGAGAAGGAGGAGGAGGAAGATGACAGAGCCTGGGTCAAATCAGTGACACAAGAGTAATCATGATGTGGAGTGAGACAGACAGATACACACTATCCGTGGAGATGATCAAAAAAGCACTCTCCCAATATCTACACCAAATTTTGTTTATTCACTTTATCACAATCATAATCATTTGTTGTTATTGCTTTCCACAATGTTTACAATTGCACTTGCTAAGCAAGTCTCGCTTATTAAAAATTCTCTGCAAAGCTTACATGGGCTCTCACTAGGGGCACTTCTATTGTTGCAATTGTGTGATTTACACACATTTTTTCGATTCTCTTCCTCTTCAAGAAAACTTCCTGAGATTTTATTCATCTCTTCCGATCACTAATCAATACTTGCACAACAATTAAGGGAATGCTCGATGTTCGATCTCAAAAGACAAATAACTATGATTTTCGAGGTCTCAAAAGTTTTGCATTCCCAACTTTTCATTTCGATCATTCTCGAGAGGAAAGTTGGAATGGTTCATCTTGGTTGATGGGTGATAATTTTTGGCTTGAAACAATCACTTTGATGATGAAATGTAAAATTTTGTTTTCTCTGAATTTAATTAGTCTTGGCGAAAAAAGTTTGACGAAAAATTGAATCGAAATCAAAAGTTTAAAGTTCGAACTTTTTCGTTTTCAAACGTGTTTCAAGAATGCCATCTGGTGGATACATTAGTGACTATATGGACAAGTTTCCGCTTCCGCTAATGCAATTGAGTTGATTTTTGGTGAGCGTGTTTAATTGTAATTTTTGCCGGCTACTTGATTAAATTGGTTTGGTAATAAATTGGATCATTCATTGTTTTGAAGTGAAATTTCCAACAATTGATTAAGAAACGATGTCTAGCGGACGACCTTCGATGGCTTTGACAGCCGATGATGTGTCCAAGTTTTTGGCTTGTGCAACTCATATCGGTAGTAACAATTTAGATTTCCAAATGGAACAATATGTGTACAAGAGACGAAGCGATGGTATCCATATTATTAATCTAAAGCGTACATGGGAAAAGCTTCTACTGGCAGCCCGAGCCATTGTGACTGTCGAAAATCCGGCCGATGTGTGTGTGATCGCATCTCGTGTCCAAGCACAGCGTGCTATATTGAAATATGCCTCACACACTGGTGCCACTCCGATTGCTGGTCGATTTACGCCCGGAACTTTTACCAATCAAATTCAGGCTGCTTTCCGAGAGCCCAGATTGTTGGTCATCACCGATCCACGACTTGATCATCAACCGGTCACGGAGGCTTCTTATGTCAACATACCCGTAATCGCTTTTTGCAACACTGACTCTCCTCTTAGATTTGTGGACATTGCTATTCCATGCAACAATAAAGCTCCTCACTCGATTGGTCTCATGTGGTGGATGTTAGCAAGAGAAGTTCTCAGATTGAGAGGAAAAATTTCAAGAGTTAAGCCATGGGAAGAAAGTGTTAAAGTAGATCTTTATTTCTATCGTGACACTGAGGAACAAGAGAAGGAGGAAGCTGCCGCTTTGCCCGAGAGTAGACCTACACAGAAAACTGAAGCTGATACTGGATTTACTGAAGAAATTGCTGAAAGTAAGTTCAATATACTTTATTCAACCTGTCAACGTTTTACTAATGTATTTATTTCTTCTTCCTCTCCAGCTGTTGAGCCCGACGCTGTTCCAGTTTCAGCTCCTATGGCTGGAGCTAACTGGCCTGATGGTGGTATCGCTGTTGCTCCACCGCCAGCATCCAACTGGAGTGGACCTAGGATCGATGATTGGGGTGCTGTTGACTCTTCCTGGGACCAGACTGGAAATATGTAGGATGAATGTTATAGCTAGCTAGCTTAAGTTAATTAAATGCCTTGTGTACGAGATGTATTTTGATTATATTTCTTCCTCCTCTCTTTGTCACACTCACACACGCCAATGTTTGGGTTGAGAATCCTTTCGATATCATCTGAAATTTGAGCGACAGAATACTTCTCTCCTAACTTCCAACTAGACCCTTCAAACTTTCTCCACCATTTTTCATAATAGTATTCAAACGAAGACACTTACACGTAAACTTTCAAATTAGGGCCACTTTAGTCAAAATTAGATTTAAAATTTTTGGAAAGGACATTATTTCGGTTATTCAAATGGCCTCAATTCGGACTGCTCTTTTGATTTCGAAACTTTTTCGTTCTCAATTCGTTAACAAGTAAAGGTTGTAAGTAAAGGTTGAAGCCAAGTCCACCAGATTGCGGTAACACATAAGTCCGCAAGTTTTGCCAGTTTTCGCGCCGCTTTTTCTTGGTCTTTTAAGTCCATGGCACATGTTGTCGGAGAACTTTAATTTTTGGTTTTATTTATTGATTGTTTGAGATACAAATGTGATTGTCAGTGCTTTTCTAGAGTAACGTTTCTCTTACAATATGGATGATGTAGATATATACGGTGATCTGTTTGAAGATGAGGCTCCAAGCGGTAGTAAGCATGTGGATAATCGCTCAAAAGGATCCAACAGAAGTGAAAAAGTTGCAGGTTTCGATGAATTGACAGTTCTGAATGATTTGGCAATCATTGAAGATGCTCAAGAAAAATTGAAGCAAGAGAAAGCTGATATATTGGCTGAACTTGCTCAAACTAAAGAGAAATTGGCCAAAATTGATCTTGTTAATCAAGTTTTGAAGAAAAACATTTCCTCTCTGTACAAAACTGCCAAAAGCGAATTGCAACGTAAAGATGATCAGTTGAAAGATTTGATGAAAAAATTGGACGACTATAGAATAAATTCTAGACGAGAAAATCATTCCAACTACAAGCAAAACCATTATCATTCAAATTCAGGTGATCAATCCTCTCATGACCACTCTTATCGGAATCATCGTCGACCCTGTTCTTCTTCCGAATCATCATCGCAAGATTTTAAAAGACGAAGAACCGAAAAAGTTTGAAAAGAACATCTCAACACTCATCCCCTGTAAAAACTTTCTATTACAATAATCACAAATATCATCTGAATTTTATCTACTTTAAAGAATTTTTTGAATGAAAATTTTAGTCACAAAAACAAGTCATGTCACTATAAACTGTGTAAACAGTCGTAATCCCATTATTCTTAAACTCATTGAATCATTTCCATTATCACCAATAAATTTTCCAACATTCGATGAACCTCTCTTTTGAGTTCAGATTATCAGTAGAATATATCCCTAAACTCATGCATGATAATAATTTCGAAAAAATCTTTCAAACTTGATCAATTCATTTTACCGCTTCCAAGCTTGTGGCGCTGTTCAATGTGAGATGAACATTCTGATTCACTTTTCTGTGGATATTGAAGACCGGCCACGTTTATTGTTGGTTGCATTCTTAATTAAATCATATTGAATTTACTTGATTGTGTATCATTTTATCACTCGACATCATGATTCCAATCTTCACTGACGTGGAAGTTAAAGAACAGGTAAGTGGAAGTTTATTTCGGAAGGTTCGATGAATGCTGTTTGAACTTGCTATCAGAGTCATACTTGATGATGTTATTTTACTGATTCTCATTATTATTATAGCGGCAACAATTACAAGAGTATTTCGAATCCCTTGGAGCTGAAAAATCCAAGATTCAAGATGATGGGGGATTCAAATTTGTTGGACAGTTGATACAAAATTTTCATCTATGTTTCAAAGAAGAAAAAGAATCTGACATCGAATGCGTTCTCAACAGTATTGTCACCTTATTGATGCAGATTCCACCGACTGATCCCGTTTGTGGTCCTTACCTGAATGCTTTCTGTGATGGTGTTGTGGAATTGTCAAGCACAAAGAATGCTGCAGCCTGTCTTAGGGTGTAAGTGTTAATTTTGTTCTCTATTTTGTGTTATTTTCGCTTTCAATTGATGACTGATTTTGTTCTATTTTTAGTCTCCAAAATCTCAACGAAGGTGTTGGTGCTACTCCAAACCTCAGTTACTGTGTATTCACTGCTATGATCAAGATTGCCGGGAAGAATGGTCTGATTGAACAAGTGTATGAGAGTATTGATCAAGTAAAATCACTATATCATCCAAAAAATGTTGGCTTGGATAAAGTTCAACATCTATTCCGATTGCTCCACGATGTCCTCAACAAGAACAATAGGTAAATCGATTATCTGAAATGGGGGAATCCTTTTGTGATCATTTTTTGTCCTCACAGTAAAGATGCTCCTAAAGTCATGATAGAATTACTCAGTACATACACCGAAAAGGATGCTTCACAAGCTCGTAGTGATGCCTCGAGATGCATAGTGACTTCGTTGGCAGATCCCAATACTTTTCTGATGGACCATCTTCTGGTTTTGAAACCGGTAAAATATCTTGAAGGGCAGCAGATTCATGATCTGCTCACGATTTTCGTTTCAGAGAAACTCAGTGGATATCTGAGCTATTACAATAAGAATAAGAATTTTATCGAGGAACTAGGTGATTAGCATATTTATTTCGATCATTCCAAAGATTCTTCTATCTTAACCAATCTTTTGGAATTTTCCTCTCTTGAAGGTCTCTCACACGAACAGAACATGCAAAAAATGCGTCTCTTAACATTCATGCAAATGGCTGAGAGCAAAAAAGAGCTAACGTTCCAGAATATCCAAGACGAGCTCCAGCTGAAGCCTGAAGCTGTTGAAGGTTTTCTCATTGATGGTGGGTTGATCTTTTTTCTTTTTTCCTCTCAGACTGTTATTGAGTTATTGATTTCTTTTCTTCTAGTTCTCAAAACAAAATTAGTGAAAGCTAAAGTAGATCAAGTTGGAAAGAAAGTTATAGTAACCTCCACAATGCATCGTACTTTCGGTAAACAACAGTGGCAACAGCTTCGAGATACACTTTCTCAGTGGCAAGTAAATCTAGCGAACGTTCATGGTGCTATAGCCAATGCCTCCGGACCTCAGCTTGAGGGATTGAATGCCATGTCTTAATCATATATTTTCCACTTTTCGTGAATAAAACTGTCCAAAGTTTTTGGTGACTCAAGTTGTCTTCGTAACATTTTTCATTCGCATGCAAATAAAGAAATTGATATCTTTTCACAAGACACTCCTCATGATGCAAGTCATCTTATTTCTGAGGATTTACGTCTTTTCATATTCGATTGATTTCGCTCTTGATATCTTAAATTTTAAGGTATGAACCGAAAATAACGTGGATAAAGTTCACAGGTAGCAGAAATCAAGATTCTAGATCACAGTTTTACCGGATTAGAGAATGAGTGAAGACGAAAAGTCAGATTTGTAATAATTAAATATGTAATTATAGCAGTTATAGATCGTTTGCTTGTGTGTCAAAGTTACCTCGACATAATTTTTTTTGCAACAAACAGAATATTGATAATTTTAAAAATTAGACTTTTATCCCTTTTTTAGCTTTGATTTCGCACTAAAATTCCATCAAAATATGAATAAAACCTCTGCAGAATAATCTGATCTCTGTACAAGTACAAGGCAATTGGATAGACATAATATAATAATAATCATCCACATCATAATCATTATCATTATAAATTACTATTAATTAATTCGATTTGTAGTCGAAAAAAACCATCCAATCTTGGAGAGAGAGAAAATTTTGAAGAACAAAAATAAAAACACACTTGCCCATCCCAGGCGAAATGAGAGAAGAAGAGAAAAAATTTGCCCATTCAAAAAAGCAGCAAATATCGAAAAAAAAAATTGTCCCAAAGTCCACCACCGAAGCCGGTAGTATGAGAAGGAGAGAGATAAAGAGAGAGAGAGAAAAAAACGACGAAAATAAAGGTAAAGAGCGAGAGAGAGAAAAAAAGAGAGAAAAATAAGCATATTCTCAATTTATGCATCGTTAGGCAGAATGGCGTCCGAATTCAAAATAATATTATGTTTAATATCTTCATGATCTTCTGAATCACTGAATCCAAGATCACTCCTGATGATGGTCATCTTTTCCCTCTCTTCTTCGCCCATTTGTGGAGGATCATGTGGCTCAGTTTTGATTCGCTTGATCAACGGTGGATCCAATTTCACCTTATTCATGCTCATAAGCAGCGAATCGCCACTACCACCACCACAATTACCACCACCAGTACCACTTGAAATCAGGTCGCCGGTAATACTACTGCTTGTGGCCGCGCCAGTGGCAGAGGTGTTGGTGGCTGAGGAGGAAGAAGAGGAGGAGGTGGATGAGGAGGAAAGAGATGATGAAGAAGAAGAAGAAATGTTTCCTGCCGATCCTTGCTGATGGTGAGTAGCTCGACACAGGCTAAAATGTTGCAACAATGTTTTATTCTCATTTTCCAGCTCTTTATTACGCTGATCTAGCTGGGCGGCACGTCGCTCAGATTCCTTGGCTCTCTGATCCAATTGTTGCACTCGACGTTCCAATTCTTCCATGTATTCCTTCTTCTTACGACGCGATTCCTGAGCAGAGATCTTATTCTTTATTTTTCTTCTTATTTTCTTCAGACTTCGCTCTTCGGCTTTGGTGAGTGGAAATCGTGTTGGTATTGGATAACCTGTTAATATGGCCAAATTGATCATCAAGTAGCCGGTCAGAAGGAGGAGGAAGAGAAGAGAAGAGAATTTAGAATTTGAAATTTGGAATTTGGAATTCAGAATAAGTAAGCAAAGTGCTTGATCAGACAAAAAGATCATCATATCACCAGTTTCAATAGTTTGAACGCCACTTTGAATAAATATCTTTCCCTTTCTCTCTCTCTCTCTCTCTCTCTCTCTCTCTCTCTCTATCTTTGAGTATATAATTTCGGCGATATCATTAACTCGATTATCATCGTTCTGTTCACTCAACGATTCTGATTCTTAGCCGATAAAATCGTCAACATGTGTTCATACAAGCGACGCTATTTCGCGCTCTACATGCAGTCTCTCTCTTGAGCTATATCACATGTTACATCACTTTGATCGATGCAATCGAGCTCAATTCTATCTCTAAGGCTATGTGTGTGTATAAGTATGTGTTCAATGATTATCGGCCAACCAGTGGATGAAAAATTGCAATTCCCTGCCTTTTTTATCACCACTGAGCTTGATCTACTCTCGATATAAGACGAGTAGGATTAAAGGAATAGAAGAAGAGAGAGAGAAGGAAAGAACGAAGATGGAGAGAGAGAAACAATTTAAGGAATACAGATAATAATCCATCAGAACGTGAACAGATACTCTCGATACATAACACGATTTGAATTTAAAGTAAGGTAGAAAGTTTGTGTTTAAGCTAAAGATAAAGAATCAATAAAGAAAGAAAAAAAGGGTTGACTAAAGTTCAAGATACAGATTCTTGACCTGCTGATTTTATTTCGCCCATTTTTTTTATTCTCTTTTCTGCTCTCTGCTATCTTTACTCATTCTTTTTCCTTCGGAATTTCAACTCTTTCGTAAGTATTTTCTTTCTTTCTTTCTCTCTCAAGCTATCTGAATCACATTTTCTGGCTCATTCCAGCGTTTCAAATCTACACCCCCATCGTCCTCTTCCTCCTCCCCCAACCACCCCGATCACGTCCGGAGAAAATAAGATGTGTTCAAGCAAGGAGGAAGCTATTTGTTGTTAACTTCACATACACACACACACAGCTGATGAATTTGAAATGCTTTCGAAAGGAGCATCTGATTATATCACACTATAAACATTTTTTGGCATGTTTTTGTGAGCTTATCTGTTTTTTTCACTGTTTTGTGTTTGTGTGTATGCGTATGTGTATGTATGTGTATTTGGCTATGCTGACTTGAGGAGAGAAAAGAAGAGAACAAAAAAAAAACGAGCAACCACATCTAACGAATGTTCGAAAAGCAATAAGAAAAGAATTCAGATAAATTCTGCTCGATCATTTGTGAGCCGAGAGACGAAGAGAGAGAGAGAGTAGTGCCTTGATGAGATATCGACACTTCGGGCTAAAGTCAGCATTCCAAAAGTGTCCTCAATAAAAAAGCCCGTCACTTTGAGGTGAGCACAAGTAAGCCCGACATAAGTGTTGAAGCTATGAGAATGGATTAATGTCTTGCCATCAGACGACAAGTCATAAGATTTGATCTTGATGACGCGCTCAGATTCGATCATGTAACGGGCGACAGTCTCGTAGAGAAAGAGGCTAACCAAAAGAGAGAGAAAGAAAGGAAATGAATTGGAATGAACGAAATAATTTTCTCATGAATTAATCCTGATGAAAAAAGAGTAAATCCAAGGCAGATTCGATTTAATCGCCTTTTTTTCAAGACACTATCAATTCAAAGAGAGAGAAATATTTTCCATCGCTAACTTTTTTTTCTCTTCTCTCTTCTTTCACAGCTTATTTGATCGCCTTACAGACCGGTTCCATCATGCCGCCATTCTAACATCACATCATCATGTCTCTTTCTTCATCTTTTTTGCCTTGATTGCCTCCACCCGAAATCAGGTCGATTCATTTGCAATTTTGAGTTTCATTTGGGCCCAATTTGATGGCCCAATCAGGTCACTTATGCATATATCAAGTGATATGTATCAGTAAAAGTGTTGATACCATTTTCGAAATATCTTGCTTGGCCCGTTATTCGAGGCTACCTTTGATCACCAATTAATATGATGGACAAAATCAGTGTAAAGCCTGGGCATAAAGCAATTGCACCTCTCATATCTTGTGATTTTCGATTGATCCTGTGACTGATGACGGATAAGCGTTAAGAATGGTACACTATATATATACCCGATGTGGGCTCGAACGATAAAATCGAAGGACTGTGAAATAAGAGAGAGAGAGAGAGAGAAAGATGTCTCGGATGATTGCGAGGCATCCAGGACCTCGAAGTAAAGATTCAAGGCTATTCAAGGAAAGAAACATTTTTTCCCCAAGAGATCAAGAAGAAGATGCTGGATAAGCCACATGCTCAGCTCATGGAATGTCCGAGAAAGGTGTGATAGTAATTCGAATGAAGCTTAAGATATTTACGCACACATATATATACCGTATAAATGTATGCATATGAACACTTGTGAATTTGTTCATCTTGATGGGCAAAACTGGTATCGCAAAAATATGTATGGGGCTGAATTTTGATGCGATTAGATAGCCTTCGAGAGAAAAAGCTTTTCGAAAAGATGAAGAGAAAGAGTGAGAGAGAAAGAGAGAGATAAATTTATATAAAAGGGGAACCTTAAACGATCACGAACTTGATCGAAATGTTAGTTAATTGGTCCACTTCGTCACAGAAAATGTCCTTCTAATCAAAAAATTTTTGTGCCGTTTTAACAGGTAAGCACAGTTTCGGATTTGAACAGGATCTCGAGCATCGATCAAAAATGGACCTCTCTCTCTCTCTCTCTCTTCATCTCCACGCTCACGTATTTTTCCCGTTCATTGGTCTTGCAATCAGAATGATGATAAAAAGAATAAAGCGTTTTCAAAAAAAGCCATCCAACACGATCGTAATCCAAAGCAGACGTACATACACACATACACATTAGCTTAAACCTGAAGGCTACTCATTAGACAGATAAATACTTTCTTTTTGGCAATCAAAGTAACCAGAAGGAGAGACAGAGGCTGAAATCAAATGAGAGAGAGAGAGAGAGAGAGAGAGAGAGAGAGAGAGAGAGAGAGAGAGAGAGAGAGAGAGAGAGAGAGATGGAAAAGAGAGAGGGACTGAAAGGGTGCGTGATGCTGGAATCTTCTTGCCTCTCTCTTAATATTAGCCCTCATCAGTATGCTCGAAAAATTTGAAAGGTGTCCATAACGCTATTTGATTCTCTCTATTCATTCATTTAGAAAAAGAGGGATCTAATTTTCTCTCTCGCTCTCCTTCCATCTTGCTTTCTTTCTCTCTCTCCTCACTTTACATCCACGGATTTTTGGGTGAAATGGCTATTTGAGTGTGTTTTGGGCAAGTCGATATCAGGTGGACTGAAAGAGAGAGAGAGAGAGAGAGAGAGAGAGAGAGAGAGAGAAAAGATAAAAGTTGATCATTGAAGGATCATTCCTCCTCACTTGCCAATCATCACGCTCAATTTTATTCCATTTTCCTGGATCCGATTGACTGATTTTTCTATCTCTCTCTCATCACATCATACTTCCATTCATGTTCACTATCATCCAATACAATATTCTTTCTCACTTTGGTCTAGCCGATCGGTGAAATTGAACTGAATCACATGGCTATGAGGTGGCCAAAGGGTTGAAAGCTGAAGAGGAGAGAGAGAAGAAAGAAAAATATCAGGAAGAGAGAGAGGATGACGAGAAAAACAGTGAACCATGAGGAAGAGTAAAGAGGAGAAAATAAAAGCGAAACTCATCCTCTATCGATGGATAATTTAGCTGATTTATGTTTCCAACAGGAATCTGTAGTACAGATGGTCTTCATTCTAGTGTATCCACCAACATTCAGTTATAGAGAAAGAGAGGGAGGTCATCAAAGGGTTCATGAAATATTTCACAAGGAGATGCTTCCAGAAGATTAGCTCCACAAAAATTAGTAGATCAAACATAAAGAATATATAAATCTCAAATATTGATATACGATGGGTGTCTAAAGTCAAAAATTCTCATCTCTTCCCTTACAGTCATGTATATATAACTGCTGATACATTGTCTGAATCACTTTTTTATTTCCAATTCTCGGAGTCAAAAGATGATCATGAGAGGTAAGAAAATTCATGTGAAAAGTGGGAAGCTATCATAACCATCATGAAAATGAAAAGAAAGATATATAAGATGAACAAAAAATAGAAATGAACCTGACAACTCCCAAAAATCTTCATAAATAAAGCTTCTTTTTCTCTCTTCATTGAACCTTCACTATATTCCATTTTCCCCTCATCACAACACAATCAAGTAAACCAGATTGTTTGCCAGCATGATATATACCGATTTTTAAATCAGCTACCCTTCTCTCAACTTTCCATCTCAATCGTTCACTCAAAATTATTATGCAATTTTGATGGCAAAAATGAAAACAATTCGGTGAGTGTTGTGAAATCGGAAATGATGATTCATAGGAACTCTTCCTCATCATTTGATGGAGAGAAAGAGAAAGAGAAAAAAAAGAGAGAGGAAAGAAGAGATGGCCGAGAAGCCCATTCACGATGGGTGTAAGACAAACTTATCAGGAGTAAAGAAGAAGATGAAGATGAAAAAGAATAAAGAAAGAGATGAAAGAATGATGAAGATGAAGATGAGGAGCAGAATGATGATGATGATGATCACCTTCGTGATAATGGCAAAAGAATGAGCTGATGTTAAAGATGAAACTAAGAAATGAGTATGGTGTATCATTTTATTTTTGCTTCTCATCTTCATCTACTCCTTTCTCTCTTCAAATCATCATCATGAACAGGACTGAACGTGCCTGTATATCGGTCTGACAAAAACTTTCAACTATATTGGCCTACACTACAGGAAGAGGAGTTTTCAAATGTCGAAAATTCTACCAGGCAAAAGAATCGATCGAAGTTTGGTTGTGGAAAAAAGTGAAACAAAAAGAAACTCAACCAGACTCTACCTTTCTCTCTCTCTCTCTCACTTTTTTTCAACCTTAATCTGATAATCAAATCATACTCATTGCTATACTTTTCATTATACCCATCAGTCAGAACGATCTTCGTGAGTATCCCCGCTGATGAAGCCGGAGTTTAATTTTAGTTCAAAAAATTATCTCCACTCTCTGATGCTTGAATAATTTCTACATCCTTGTCCGAAGTAAGGTGTATATACACTGCGTGTGTAAATGCATATGTGTGCCAACGAAATAACTGTACTTCTGATGGAATGGTGAACACATTTCCAAAAATTTTCTTATGAGATCCCTTCCATCAAGCACACACACACACACTCTGATTGTTCGGTTGTGGTGACCACATACACTTGTGTTGGTCAGAAGAAGGACCACGAATTTTCATGTTCTCTTGACACTACATGTAGGGCTACTTTCCAAAGAGAAATTCTTTTTTTCTTCTCTTCTTCTTCCAACCGATTACATGAGGCAATATTCATTTATACATCTAATTGGGCTTGCTTTTCATTTATATATATTTTCTCTCTCTCTCACTTAGCACAATTTTCTCCTCCTTTTACATGAATAGCAAAATATTATTCCAAGATAGATAGAGAGAGCAAGTATCATAAATACCCGGTGAATAGCGGTCCTGCAAGAATTTTTTGAATGGCACAACTAAATTTGATACTCAAGAGCTCATGCTCCTGACCCAATTCGCAATCCCGATAGGTTCTCTTCTAAGTTGCCGAAATTTTATACTTGAATGATGAACGAGAATTTTCCTACATACAGGCCAGATCAACTGGTCAAAATCAATGTTTCCAAATGTAATCACTCGAAAAACTGGAATCGAGAGGCTTGTCAGTGGCAAAGAGAGAGAGAGAAAAAGAATATAATAATGATTCAATGATGCTGGTGAAATTATGATCGGTAAGGCTGATATCTATAACGGAACAGCGGATGAGGAAGGACAAGAGAAAGAGAAAAAAAGAGGAGGAAGACTAACTCACCCAACAGATGAGGAGAGGAAACGGTAGAAGCTATACCTTTAGTGGCTCATCTGGGTGATCAGAACCTTGACTTCCCTATCTGAGGATCACCCGAAAAAATTTGCAGCAAGTGAATAAGAACAAAAAGATTGGAGAGAGAAAGAGAGAGAAGAAAAATTCAAAGAAGATGAAGGCTTAACGAAAAAGGAGGCAAGTATTTCAATATTAAAAAGATGAATGATTAGATGGTCTAGATGAATATTATGTATATAAATGTATGAAATCTCATAATACGTGATACTCTCCATTCAGTTCACGCTCTCACTCCATCTTCATCTTTCTCTCTTCCACCCCATAGTTGCCAGCATCCACTCTTGAGTGGATGAGAGAGATGCAGAAAGATGATCCACGAAAAAAAGTTTCATGAATGAAAATGAATGAGGTAGCTTTGCATAGAGAAAGAGCAAGAGAGAGAGAGAGAGAGAGAGAGAGAGAGAGAGAGAGAGAGAGAGAGAGAGAGAGAGAGAGAGAGAAAAGGTACAAGCTAAAGTGGCTGATGAAACCTGGTGATGGTGATGAAGATATGTGGATAAAACAAGCACTTGATGCATGTTGTGCCTCAATTCTATTCATACCTTCAGCGATTAGTGTCCTCTTTTCCTCCTCAGTCAACACAACCGCTGTACCGCTGGCCGCATTTTTGGGCTGCACTGAGATTAGTGATGAAACGGCTGCGGCAGTGCTCATATTACGATTACTTCGGGATGTGCCTGTGTTATCCCGACTCTTGGATGGTGGTGATGCTGAGGAGGATGTTGACGAAGGCGAAGAGGATGATGAAGAATTGCTTGTACCACTGGGGGTTGGAGTGGTAGAGTGTTGCGGTTGTTGTTGCTGTTGTTGGTGGTGTTGGTGCTGATGGATTGATGAGGAGGAGGTGGAGGAAGAGGAGGACGAAGAGGGACTGGTGGTGGTGGTGGTGGTGGAGGCGGAATAATTATCAATGGCTGTGGATCCATGTGAGATACCAATGGGTGAGGAAGAGGAAGAGGAAAAAGAAGTTGATGTCACATGGGACGGAGATGCTGTTCCAGTGGCACTTGTACCGACATTGGACAGCATACTGTTGGTAGCATTTTTGCACTTTCGACCGGTCGTCCTGCTAGTAGTGGCCACAGATGATTGCGAAGAGCCCATCGCACGATTACTGGTACCATTACTATTATTATTATTACTACTATTACTACTGCTGCTGCTGGTGATTAAATTGGAATTTGGAAAAATGTTACTACTAATGTTCATCTCACAGTCTGATCCACTGTTGGAGCCGGGTGGTGTGGGTGGTAGACCGGGTGAAATCAGGTCACTTGATGATTGAAGATTGGATGAGGAAGATGAGGAAGAATTGGAAAGTGATGAAGGTGAGCTGATATTACTATTCAAAAGTGCGGCTAGTGTTAAACTTTTGTTTCCCGTTTGAAACGGACTGAGGCCACACGTCGAAGAGGACGAAGTGACTGATGGCCTTCGAGTGATACCAGAGCCGGACAGAACACTGTTTTGGCCGACATTGAGATGGTTCATTTGAATTGCACTGGACATTGGTATGCAAGGAAAACAATCAGAATCGATTTCCATATCTGTGGAATGAAGAAAGTGAGAGAGGAACAGAAATAGAAATTAAATTAGTGAAAAAAATAAGCCAGAAAAGATATAAGATTATTCATTGAGGAAAGGAAAGGAAAGGAAAGAGAGAGAGAGAGAGAGAGAGAGAGAGAGAGAGAGAGAGAGAGAGAGAGAGAGAGAGAGAGAGAGAGAGGGAGTAAAAAATTATTTGACAAGTGAAAGATAGACTGGTGGTGGGTGGAATATTGGAATATCTGAATATACACAGTGAATAGAATGGAATAGATGGGAGAATGTTAAGATTGGTTCGTGGTCAGTTCGTGTTTCAAATGATTACGAAATGAGTGTAATCCAATTAGCGTATAAAATGGGAAAGAGAGAGAGAGAATGTAAAGAGAGAAAGCAAATTCGGCACTGAATTCGTGCTCTTCTCATGATAATGGGTTACAAATGAGCGAAAGATATTCAGTCATCTATTACCTTGGGTGAACTATCTGAGTGTACATGAGTGTGTGATTCATTGCGGTGGAAAAATAAATTCAACAGTAAGTTGTGAATGAAAATTTTCGGCTCTCTCTATCCACTTGATCAAAGTCAACATTTGATCGTGGTTTGGTTCGATCGTTTCATTTGTTCAGGAAAAGTTCATTCAAGAGATAGAGATAGATAGTGATAGAGAGAGAGAAGGTGTATGAAAGGATGGACATCGAAAATTTTTCCATGAGAAAGTTTGTGTTCAATCAGAATAGAATGGATAAAATACTTTGGAGTGGCTGGAAAGAGAGAGAGAGCATGTTGTTGTTGTTATATATTCATTCATCAATTTCCTGAATAAGGTTTGGCGGACGTTTTGGTGAACTCCACAGCTACACCTTCCATCATGTTGAGCGAATGAATTTATAATTCATCAAGAGCGAGTAACAATGAATCAAGAAAGTTTCACTCACTCAAATACTTTCACACATTTCATACATTCACTCATTCACTCTCTTTTTCACCCAATTAACATCCGATAAATTCCACCTTCGATTTAGTAGTAGTACATTGACATGATTATCTGATGGACTGGAATTTTCTAGCGAATTTTGGTGGAGAGGAGGAAAGAGAGAGAGAGAGAGAGAGAGAGAGAGAGAGAGAGAGAGAGAGGCAATGATTAAGAAGAGAATATGACAGGAAAAGGGCGGCAAACAGCAATCGAGTCAACAACAATTGTTCAGCTAGTAAATGTCTCTCATCCCAAGAAATAAGATCTGTATTTACCGATCATAAGAAAACTTATCATTCTCTAGGTCACTTTGCTTGTTGTTATCCAAATTCCTTTTCACTTAATCATTCACTCATTAGCTTGAAGGTGAATAAAAAGGAAAGCAATGAATTTCGTTCTGTCTCTCTCTCATTTTGAGAAGCTGCTCTTGATACAGAATCATGTGGACATAAGAAAGTGATAAATTTAAATCCTGGAGCAATATGTAAGAGAGAAAGAAAATTGGTAGCAATTACGATATGACCACACACTGGTGTATGCTGAATGTTCGATACAAACTTTTTTCTACCCTCAAAAGCTGCTTATTTTATCCCAATTTACTTCATCATGAATGCGTACATTTCGAATAAACAAACAGGGCAAACTATTTAGCGAATCACTATCACTACCACACTGTATTACCAGTAGTGATAGGTGTATGTATGTGTGTGTGTGTAATCCTCGCCGACGCAACAACCTGTGGTCATGTTAAATGGTCAAGCAACAAGTGAAACATGGACAGGGGTGAAAGTGATGCCGTAAGAAGGGATCAAGTGGATGATTAACTATTCATCACAAAAGTGAGCTAGAGAAAGAGAAAGAAAGAGACATTTGGTATGCCCTGATGAAAATGAATGACATCTCCTCACGATAAGCGTTACTTACGCCACTTCCACCTCCTCATCCTCATCCTCCTCATCCTCCTCCACCTTTGCATCGCTCTCTCTCTCTCTCTCTCTTTTGCTTTTTTCTCTGGATCATGTTCATTAGTTTCATCGAATGTTTGTTTTCATGCTGCTTCTAGTGGCTGCTGGCTTAACGGTTGTTTTGAGCAACAGTAAATCCTGACCAGCTATTCAGGGGAATCGGAAATGGGAAAAAAATTCTACACATTCATCCACAAAATGAGGTTAAACAGAGAAAGAGAGAGAAAATCGGTACTTGGAAAATGTTATAATGCTAATACACCACAAATTGGACATTCTGTTAGACAACTCTTCGTCCGTGATTAATTGATTCGATTGGCAGATTGTGATCCTGATCTCCATTTCCATGGCAGTACACATACATAGAAAGAGAGAGAGAGAGAGAGAGAGAGAGAGAGAGAGAGAGAGAGAGAGAGAGAGAGAGAGAGAGAGAGAGAGAGAGAGAGAGATAGAGCGAGAAAAGTTCATGGAATACATGTTGTTATTGTTTTTGTTGTTGCTTCTATTATTGTCCAGAACTTTTCTCTTCCGTTGGTTCATTAAATGGCATGAGGTTACTTTGTTCATCATGAATTACCTATGAGATGGTCGTTGGAATTTTTCTGGTTCTAGCTGTTCTGGCCATTTATCCAGTGATGTATATGAGGAAAAAAATTTTTTCCATCTCATCTATCTGTTCATCAAATGATGGATGCCCAGAAATAGAGTTTTGCATCAATAATGGGATTCGAACGGAGGCTAATTTTTCCAGCCCTATTCGAAGACCTTCCCGATCGAAATCTATGGGAATGAATACTTTCACGATAGTCACTCAGCTATGTCTCTCCTTCTTCTTCTTCTTCTTCTTCTTCTTCTTCTTCTTCTTCTTCTTCTTCTTCTTCTTCTTTCTCTCTCATTTGATCTGGTATTTCTTTTTGTTTCCTTATTCTCAGATCCAATTAAGAGAGTCTCGAATATGATTATGCCGATGCTTAAACATCAATCAGGAAACTATGTTGCTAGGGTAACTTTCCACCATCTATCTAACTATCTATGAATGAATGGATGTAGAAAAATCGTTGGACAAGTCGAGCGAGACTGACGAACTTCCTATTCATGATGGACGATAATCATGCGAACTAATGAGAATCGAGAGAGAGAGAGAGAGAGAGAGAGAGAGAGAGAGAGAGAGAGAGAGAGAGAGAGAGAGAGAAAATACTAGACACAAGGTAAGCTATCAGAAGGTTTCATGAATGAATAGTAAGCAGACAACAAGACGCATATACGTAAGTATAATTTCCAGTGAGCATAACTAAATTTGCATGAGTAATCGGATTGTTTGCAATAATTTGGCCCACTATAGAGGATTGAGGTTCAATTGGTTGGAAAGAGACTGGCCAGAGTGTAAATGTAGCAGAAAAAAGAAGAAGCATCAGGAGGTCAGAATTGAAACTTTTTTTCCACTCTCTCACAGGTAAGAAAGTGAACACAAGGTAAGAAAGTGAACACAAGGTAAGAGTTGGAAAAAGACCTGTACAACAACAACAGTAAGGCCGGCCTATCATGCAAATGAACTTTTTTTATGAACAAATGAATGGTACCTCAAGTGAATAAGTAGAAAATGAGCATCTAATCTTGCAATGAATAGGATTGACTGTGCGTATGTGCGAATGGGTATGTATGTGTGGAAGAGATCGGTAATCTAATGAGATAATATGGAAAAGTGATCCAAATTATTTGGCTTCACACACACACATACACACATGCATTGGGGCCAGCATATATCTAAATCAAAAACGATCCATTTCAATGTGATCATCCGGGCTAATGTTAATACCATCTAAGTGCGGGCAATGAATCACTCATCGAGTAGGCCGATCGGTGGAGTGAAAACGGGCTTGCAAAAATGGTATAAAAAAGGAGAGAAGATTTGCCATCGGAAATCGATCAATTTAAAAGGACAAGCTAAAAATGTTGCGAAAATATCTATCTTCCTCTCTTTTCCTCTCTCTCTCTCTCTCTCTCTTTCTCTCTACTGTATCGTAGCATTTCGGGGAAAATTTTCTCAGAGCATGTTTTTTTTCGTTGGACATTTTTTTCATGACTCCAAAGGAAGGAGCAAAAATTTTAAAAGATGGAAAACAAGATGGGGATGAAAGGGCCCGAAGATGCTTAGCCTTTTTTCATCATCTTCTCCTTCTTCTCATCTTCTTCTCAGGCCCGAACAAGAACATTTTCTCTCTTTCTCTCTCTCTCTCTCCCTCGAGTGACCTGAGAAATCTTCTTATCTTACGTTCTGTGTTGCTCTTTTTGCTTGGCCCTGCGAGCTGAAGCAACAAGTGGTTCGCCGTAGGGTGAAGCGGGCTAGAGGCCGTTTTTGGGGCCAATTCAGCGAAGAGGAGCCAGCTCAGGTGGGCAAGAGGGGAAGAGGGGGAGGGGGGCATGGAATAGGGAATAGAGCGAGATACCTGAAATAGCTGGCAAAATCCTTTGCCTGCAAGTGATCGAGAGAATGTAGCAAGTTTCATGAGAGAAGATAGACGACAATCGACAGAGCGAAGAGAGAGAGAGAGAGAGAGAGAGAGAGAGAGAGAGAGAGAGAGAGCATTGAGAGGCATGGTAGAGAGGTTTCCAGAGCGAAAAGCATGATGTAAATCGGAGAGAGAGAGAGAGCAATCCTATGATTTGTGCAGTTCCGAATGCTTGAGAGAGAGAAGAAGTGAGTGAATTCATTAGCTGAGAGAAGCTGAGAGAAGCTTTTCAACTTGTTCCATCTCTCTTGCTTGCTTCCTCGCTCGCTTGCTTGTCGGCGAGCTGCTATACTACACATACACACACTACACACACTACATTGATAGTGGATGGCTGCAGGTATCTGCGCCGGGTTGCTGACCTCCGTCAGCCTTGCATGCTCGGTTGTTGACTTGTATACAGGAATGTGGTCCTCAAAACAGCTTCACAAGAATCATATAATCATTTCTCTTTGCTTTTTCTCTACACCAACTTGTGGTTCGCAAACATCGAATAAGAGAGAGAGAGAGAAACAAGTCACCGGAATAGCCTGACCGTCCACAGGTTCTCTCTCTCTCTCTCTCTCTCTCTCTCTTGGGCTTAGCATTTAAAAGTAATAATAACAACAACAACATCAATAACAACATTACTCGACTGCTGAGCTTACGACGAGATGCTGGTCAGCAAATGAGGATCGGTCATCATGCCCTTGGACTATCATCATCGCATCTCTCGATGATGAGATCATGAGAAATAGAGGAAAAAAGGTTACTACTGCAATAGATTGCACACAGAGTTAAGACAAGTTTCGAGATGCAATGATGCTGATAGAGAGTGCATCGAATCTAGATCTCGCCAGAGTATCGATGCAATGATAATGATAATGGATGATAGAGAAGAGAGGGAGAGAGAGATGATCCATAGAAAGAGAGAGAGAGTCGTAATGTAGGTAAATGGCTCTGGTCGTTGACACGAGGTGGGCCAAGTAAGGGGAGAGAGAGAGAAAGAGAGAAAGAGAGGGAGGTGGGAGGAGGTAGTGTGGGTGGGAAGAAGAAGAAAGGAAGAAGATCCAGTTGACTTGTTGCTTCTGCCTTTTATCCATGAGAGATGAAAGTGAAGCAACAGGCGACAGTAGTAATAGTTGTTATAGTAGACGACAAGTGCAACAGCTTGACAAGAAAAAAAGATGAAACAGCTTCTGATTGTTTGATTAGTTAATCGTGATTCATCAGAATCGGTAGGATGAATATTCGGAAAAAGAGAGAGAGAGAGAGAGAGAGAGAGAGAGAGAGAGAGAGAGAGAGAGAGAGAGAGAAAGACAAACTCGACGATAAACGAAAGATACAGACAGACTGACTGACTGAGGGGGTGGAAAGAAGGAGAAGAAGACTACCAAGACGATGATGGAAGAGAAGAGAGGAGGAGGGGGAGGGGGTGGATGACATGTTTGGATTGTTATTATTATTATTGTCAAAAATTACCTTTGAAAGATGACCCATGGTTTCCCACAAGATCGACATCGTTAGAAATATCGTCATCGTCCAGATTAGGCATTATTGATGCGCTACTGAAGTATGAGTGTTCTGATTGAACGGTTTCACTCATCAGTCGATCGTTGAGAATGATCACTTTGTATCCTCTGTTATCCGTTTCATTCCAGTCCTGAGAGATAAATGGAAATATAGATAGATGAATAAATAAATAGATGGATACATGAGGGAAGTGAGAAAGAGAGAGGTGTATGGAAAAAGAGGGCGAAAAAAAGAAGTTGTGTAAGAAGCAGATCAAAAGTTGAAATAAATAAAAAAAAGTGAAAATGAAAAAAAAGAGAAGAGAGAGAGAGAGAGATGATTCAAACAGAAGTTAAGACTTACGATCATTGAGAAAGAGAATAAGAGTACGAAAGCAATCCGAAAAAGTAGAATGAAGAAGAAGAAGAAGGAAAAGTTTTTCTCAATGACTGTAAAAATTTGATAGTGTAAAAGAAAAGAGAGATACATAAAAGAAGAGGAAGCAAGAGAGAGTATTTAAATAATAATCAGCATCATGAGCTGAGTATGTGTGTGTGTCATTAAAGCCTTTAAGCTTGATCAATTTATCCATATATTTAATGTGTAGCTATATTGCGCTTCACCTTTTTTTTCATGCTAGTAGTGTGTTATGCTTCTAGTGTTTAAGTTTGGTCTTCAAGTGTCGCTATCATCTTAAAACATGTGTATTAAACTCAGTGTTTAAAACTGGCAAATATGTTTTCACTTGACATTAAAATGGAAAAAGAAAGAGAAAGAGGTACCGGAAAACGGATACATAACCAGAGAGAAGCTGAAAGATTGAAAAATGAGATCTATGAAAGAGAAAGAGAGGGAGAAAGAAAACAAGAACAAATAATATCATCGAAAAAAGGCGAATATTGGCAACAGAAGAAGCAAGGAATACAAGAACACCAGAAAGCGATAAATGATTTGGCCTCAACGCTTGCAACCAGTGGCCTGAGAAGAAGAAGAGTTCATTCATGGAACATGAAGATCGATTCACTTGGTTGAGGAAGGAAAGAGAGAGAGAGAGAGAGAGAGAGAGAATATTAGGTGGAAAAAATTTTCTCTCTCTCTCTCTCTTTTGAAGACCTTGGGAAAAGCCGGTTCAAAGGTCTAGCCCGGCCATGAGAAGGCCACTTTTAGCCGAAACTATCCACTTTTCCTCAGAAGCTTCTCTCTCTCCATAGACAAGTCTCGGCTGATGAATAGATACCTGTTTTAATTAGATACATTTCGGCTGATCAAGCGTACCGTATATATATATATATATGATGGACATTGTATCACAGTGGCCTTGATTAAACAATAATAATCTAGCCTCAAAATTTTTTTCTTCCCTTTTTCCCTTTCTCTCTTTCGCTTGTCATTGCTGGTGCATGTTTGTCTACGATAATCTCTTGGCCATCTCTATCATAATACTCATATTCTGCAATCTCCATCTATTTCTCGTGCACTTTTCTCTCTTTATTTCTCTCTATTTCTCTCTTTCTCCCTTTCTTTCTTTCTCTCTCGGTTATTATGTTACTTATCAGTTATAAATGGAGCATCTCTCTTCTCATCGAGAATGATCACCTGAATGTGGTGCCAATCAAATCAAAGGCCATCCTTGAGCACGCGACAACATCTATGCGAGCTAACCAATCAAGTGGGTAAGCTTATCCAAGCTGAGCAACTGGATCAACAACTCGATAGCAATGGAAAAAGGCGCAGAAGGAAGAGAAGAAGAAGAAGATGATGAAGATGAAGAAGAAGATGAAGAAGAAGATGAAGAGAGAGAGAAAGAGAGAGAGAGTTAAAGGGAAGCGAAATAAAATTAAACTAAAGATTGAGGCAAAACAAATATACACATTCGAAGCCAGACCAAACCAAACCGTAGGAATTGCTTCTACAGAAACGGAAGTATAAGAAGATGTAGACGAGGGAGGAGAGAGAGAAGAGAGAGAAGAGAGATGAAGGAAAGATGTGGAAAAGGGCAAGGATGAAAGAGAAATGATTCTCCAGATTGAATTAACATGGCCAAAACGAATAAAGGATTCCCTTTGGAGTTTCACTTCAAATGCTGCTCCACATCTCGATTCTTTTATTTGGAAGAGAAATAAAAGTATCGAAAAGCTTTTTTTTCACAATCAATTCTTCCTCTGTAGCGTTCGTTTTATCTTTCTCTCTCACATCGCCGCCCACACAATCTATTAATTGTCATCACCTGTGGAATATCGCTGGTTCGTAAGAGTGTGTTTTTCTCATCGAAAAAAAGTCAAAGGAATTCGAAGCTCTCAGATGCTCATGTGTTTTTGAGTGTGAGAGATCAAAAGGTAGAAAGAGAGAGAGAGAGTGTGTGGAATATATTTTGATAAAAGAGGAGAGAGAAAAAGGATGAAGGAAAAGAGAGAGAGAAAGAGAAAGATGATAAACTCACATAAGATGGCGGACAATTTTTGGTAAAATATGGTGAACTTGGAATGGTGGATGATTTGATTATTGTGTCACTAAATATCTCCTCATCATCAATCGAATTATCCCCAAAGTGAGGATCCTCTTGGAAAATGTCATTTATCGATGCCAAATCGGTTTCCATGTTGCTGGTTGGTTTTGCTAATGCTTTTGCTGCCTGCTGTTACCTGCAATTCTGCTGCTCAACGTGCTTAGGTAATCACACTTGGCTAGATTGTGTGTGTGAACGATATGTGATGATGATGGCGAAGAGAGCAGATCGTCTTCCCGGTGGCTGCTCGAAAAATGTGTATCTATTCAATGTGATTTGATGCTCCCGTATGGCTCACTGATTAATCACAAGTGGAGAGATGCTAATAGCGGATCAGATATTGGTGAAGATAGAGAGAGAGAGGAAGAAGATGCTGAATATATTCCGTGTTGATGATAAATGTTGGCAAGGTTAGTCCACTTGTTGAATTATAGTTTCCACTCTTCTTGAATGATGTGAGATGTGAGGAAATAGACGAAATGATAATGGGATGAGTGAGAGAGAGAGAAAAGTAAGAAGATGATGATCAAGGGTAAGAGAGAGAGAGAGAGAGAGAGAGAGAGAGAGAGAGAGAGAGAGAGATTTAAGAAAAAGAAAATAAGTTGTTCAAAGAAGAGTCCATTAAACTCCCTTCTTTTTCTTTACCTGAGATTATCGTGGTTGTTATTGTCGTCGCTTGGATGGTTCGTTCACTTGACGATTCTTGGGATAGAAGTGATAGTATGTATGTAATATCAAGCGATTTGAAACAAAAAAAGAAGGAGAAGAAGAAGTTTGATGAAACAAAAATTAATTCCTCTTTTTCTTGGGAAAATGCCTCCTCTCGTTGCTTTTCTTTTCACTATTCCTGACGAAAGAAAAAAAGAGGAGGATGATGTTGATGAAGTTGATAAATTCGTTGGGACGAAGAAATATTTGTGTTCGTTGAGAGAAATAGAGATATAGAGAGGAAGAGAGTTGACTTTTGTATGTGTAAGTTTATGGGATAGAAAGTAACAAGATAGATATTTAATCACATAGACAGGTGGTGAGGACAACAGAAAGCCAAGGTATGATGATCACACTGAATCAAGCCGGTGGAATCGAGGCAAGAGAGAGAGAGAGAGAGAAAGAAAAAAGAGAGAGACACGCAGACACGCCGAGAAAGAAGAGTTACAAGAGAGAGAGAGAGAGAGAGAGAGAGAGAGAGAGAGAGAGAGAGAGAGAGAGAGAGAGAGACGATAAGAGATGTGATGATTTGGCGAATTAATTTTCGATAATCGCTCGATTATCGAACTCGACAATCAAGTCACAGTGGCACTTACGAAAAGTCTTCTTCAAGATCTTATGTGTGAACACTTCGATCTGGTTCGAGAGTGGATTGATTGGCAGCCGATTGAGATGAGAGAGAGAGAGAGACAGATTATCACTCGCTCGGTGTGGACACACACTCACATACGACACACACAGAATGATTACAAATTAATATATGTATAAATGAGTGAGTGTGTATGTGAGAGAGAGAAAAAAGTGTATATGTGTTGAAACACTCTAACTAAAACAGCACTCTCAACGATAACCGTATGTGATTATCAATTATTGATGAACACATATATATATATTTATTAACCTTTTTCCAAGTTTAAGTGAAAAAGTCAGCCATTTTTCACACAGAAAACAAATTTCGTTTTTCGTCCACAGATTGTATAGAAAATTTATATATATTTGAAATAGAGAGAGAGAAATATATACTGACTCTTGAAACTCTCATGAAACTAAAATCGCAAAACTTCCTAACCGGTAAGAGTGACTGAGTGAGAGAGTAAAAGAGAGAGAGAAAAAGAGAGAGAGAGCAGGTATCATGGCTGCACTTGCTCTCTCTCTCTCTCTCTCTCTCTCTCTCTCTCTTTTTCTCTCTCTTTTTTTGGAATCCCTTTTCGAAAAAATCACGATAAAAACTGATAGATGTCACCAGGTGAATGGGAGGAGCTTATAGAAGAATGTTCTAAGAAAAGTTCTCGCTTCTACGAAAAGCGTTCTTTTTCTTTTCCTTTTTCTTTATTATTTCGTCGCGTTGCGTTTTGATCGAGAGAGATGTTCATAAATATTATACAATATCTCTATGATCAATCAATTGATAATATTGTGTAATTTTTACTTGTGTTAGAAGAAAGAGAGAGTGAGAGAGATAATTAATTGCCATAATTATTATTATGATGAAAGAAGAGTCAGAAGAAGTGGGGATTGTGTCAAATTATGTTGATGATGTCGATGGTGATGGTAAAAAAGACAATGATGGTGATAATGGTGACTGTGGTGAGAATAAAATGAAAAGTGATACGGATATTGATGAATATGAGATGAGAGAATTACAAAAACAGCGGAATCGTACAACTGTTTGTGGTCAATTGAAGTTACAACAAATACATCATGTTGAACAGATTGCTAAAAAGTATTCATTAGCCAATGAGATTGGAAGCTCAATGGACAGCGTTGAAAAATTGATCTCCTCGTTGGGAGAAGATGTCGATTTCGTGATGAAAATGATAGATAAATTGGGCCCGTAAAGCAGTCCTAAAATGCACCCTAAAAATCGCAAAAGATCATCGGAAGCGCTTGAAGAACACCTTAATCAATGTTGTGGCCATGATTTATGTCCTTCTAGGCTTATTTGTGTTCATATTATCACTGATACACCGGATCAATGACGAATTCATAAAAGAACGCGATCGAGATCCTCCCCTTTGCACTTAAATCGATAGAATTGAGTCATAAGGTGGAATAAAATTGAGTAGATATGTAGAAAATACACGTATATATTTACATTTGAACATTGTTTTCCTAAATATGTTTACCACAATGTCTTTTGAAAGATTAAATGCAACAGTTTAATTTTCAACCTCGACCTTTGGAATAAGAATCGTCTCTAATGCTTTCACTGTTTGGAGTTACGAACTTTTCAAAGGAGAATCATCTTTTTCATCAACTCTCTTCACGAATTTATAAAATTTCTCTGAAGCTGATTTTCTCATATTACTTGGTTTGGAATTAGGCACTGATGCCGTGTTCGTTTGTGAGGATGATTTATGAGATGTTTTTTGCCTTTTTGCTTCACTTTCGATGGAGATATCACTCTTTGATCCTCTAGAAGGTATCGATTTGTCAGAATTCTCTTTGAATTTTGGGCCATTCCTGGTCCCATCTCTTTTTGGTCCGATGATTTTTCTTAATTCATCAACAAGTTCTCGGTCATAGATATTTCTTTCAGCCCAAACAGAAAGGATCTTTTTAAAGCCTTTCCACGTTTTATCATCTGCATCTCTGGGAAGATGAAAAACGACCAATTAGAATATAAGAATAGTAGAAGTAGTGAGAGAAAATTAAGACAAAGAACAGCGGTTGTCGTGATTTCATAAGAGAAGGACTCAGCTCAGTCAGATAAAACCAATTGAAAGTAAGAGAATCCCTAAATAATATTTCATTTTCATGAGGTATATAATATGATAATCATCCTACCACAAGTCCCTGATCTCACAGACTGAGTGTTCATGTTTCTCTCTTGTATGAGAGAAACTTATCGAAGAGATTTGTTAGATAAAAGTCTTGAATTGATGATTCAATGGAAAAGAAAATATACAGTTCAGCACCAAGAGTATTCAAGTCAGTGGATGAGCTCCAAAAGATTTACGTACAGAGATTCAAGTGGCACTATTACCAACCACTGATTAATGGTAGAATTATTGATATGGATCGTGTTGAGTAATTATTGTAGATTTCAAAACTGAATTCGTGGCTATTTCTCGCAAATGATTAACACAGATCTGTTTACAAGGTGTGAGTGTGTTGTCTCTGTGTATCATGATGCAGGTAATGTTTGACAGAGGAAAAAAATATTTATGAATGAACAGTCATAAACTTTCTCTCACAAAATAACCAGAATTTCTACACATATCACATACACAGTGGTATACACATGAATCATATGATGGCAATAAATTTTAAATGTTCAAATATAAAAATGTAAACCAAGTTATCGGAACATTGTCCCAACTAAGTCCCTAAAATGGACTTGATTGGAACAATTTATCAAGTGTGTCTAGATTGCTCCGAGCAGCATCTTGATCCAGTAGAGGGCTTTGTCGGCTCATGGCTTGATGATCATCAAGCCTTGATGTTGTGATATGATTTATACTTATAAACAAAACATTGTATTTACTTATATTTTATATTACAGTTATTCTACTCGTGACTCCATTTGCCTTGTTAGTGTCGGCAGTGGTGATATTGTGTAGGTGCCCAATTTTGTTAATTGATTAGATGAACCTTCAATTGCTGTCTCAATGCAGTCTTCCGTTATTGATGATGAATCACCAGTATATACTGAACACCAGTCCACATGTAAAAGACATTCAAATCATGAGGAAAGATCACCTTTATTGGCTGATCAACAATCGGCCGACATATCAATGCTCACATGTGAGTGAAAATTAATCAATCACTTTGTGTAATAATAATAGAAAGAAATGAGTTATCATCTTCTGTTACAATGTTTTCCGATGAGTAACTTTCGGTTTGGGGAATCAAATGAGTATTTGTCACTGTACCTTGAACAAAACAATGAAGATAGTTCGATAAGCCTTTGAACAGAGAGATCGAGCTGATTGTATGTGCTGATTTTACTGTGTTTAATACTCTCCTAAACTTATATCTAACTGACATGAAATGAGTATAATCATCTATCTTGTAAAACAAAATGTCTGAAGGACGAAATGTTTCTAATCCAGGACATTCTTCTTTCTCAACAGATGATAACGTAACTGTGATTAATCCTAATGGGTCAAGATCGTACTGCTCTGGTCGATACAAATTCACTGGCTGCTGGGCAGCAGTTTTTCTCACTGTAAGTCCCATTAAATACCACAATTATCGATAAGAAGCTTTCAATTAAATCCTTTTAATCTGTTTTAACAGGTTAATGCGTGCATTGGAGCTGGTATCCTGAACGTATCTCAAGTTTTCGACAAATCCGGAAGTCTTTTAATTTCATTCATAATCGAATTAGTTAGTATAATTCAATCTCTGAGAGATGATCAAATTCACTTACACAAACTTATCTTCTTAATCGTTTTAAGATCCTCCTTGTTTTCATCACTGGTTCACTGTTCATACTCAGCTATTGTGTGGACTTGAGTGGAGTTGATAACTTTCAAAATGTTGTCAAATATTTTTGTGGTGATTTCTGGGCCAAAGTGTGTTCATATTTCATTGTACTACATGCATATGGAGTTTGTCTTACCTTTTTGGTCATTATTGGTGATCAATCGGATCGACGTAAGTATTAATTTTTGTTGTTGTTGTTGTTGTTGTTCCTTCTTTTGTGAAAGTGAGGCCCTTAGTCGAGAGCTAAGTACTTGAGAATGATATCAATGTCTTTGATCAATGTGAATGAATCCAAACTCTTGCTTATCTCGAGCTTTGACTCTTTTCTCTACTCTCATCATCTGTCATAGTTCATCTCTTTATTCTCATCATTTACATGAAATTGCTGAGAGAATTTTCACCTCTAACACCTCCTAATCGTCTGAAGATCAAAAAACCATTGTTTTCAGACAATTTGCTCAATAATGCATATTTTTAGGAGCCCTATTCAGACTCTTGTGCTGTGGAACTAATGAAATTCTTTCAATGAGAATTGTAGAGAGTATCGCATACTTAAATGTTGATCATTTCATTTATTAATATCCATCATTATCATTGAGATTTCAAGAACAAGAATCATCGAGACTGCATGAAGTGCCTTCCATCGCTTAATGTAAACTTCCTCAGCTTTATATCTCGAGACGGAACCAGTTTAATCATGAACCAACAGACTTGTATCTTAGATTGTTCATGACCAACATTTCCATCCCACTTGAAATCAGGATTATCGATTGTTTCTCTGTTCTATTTTCTTACGAGATTCAAAAAATAATGAACTCTTTCCACCTGAGTTCTTTTCGAGTTGAATTATCATTAAGATTTAACCAGATGTAACGATTGAGTTATTTTTTGTTTTGATCCAAGAAATTGTTTCACAATTAAATTTATATTTTTATCATTATTTCGATTTTTTCTCCCATTTCATAGTTCTTGCTTCGCTCTATGGCTCGGATTTTTGTCACTACTGGTACATGAATCGAAATTTTACTATTCCAATAATCGCAACCGCTCTAGTCTTACCTCTATGTTTTTCAAAATACATAGATTTTTTAAAATACCCGAGGTATTTACCCATACTTTTCGGCCTTTTTAACTCTTCATTTCAATTGACTCACTTTTCATCTCTCATTTCAGCTCTGGAGGACTTGCCGTCATAATTTACATCCTCTTTCTAATCTTCCACGAATACTCGGAGCATCATGTGCCTGATGCTCACATTAATACTCTTCTGCCTAAAAATTGGAGCTCAATATCACTCGTGGTGCCTGTTATTTGCTTTGCATATCAGGTTTGTATTAATTTTTCAAAGATTGCACTTTACAATTATTGATAGGCAAAAATCGGAAAAAAACTTCCCTAGTTCGCTTAGTTCAGTTGTGTATGATATTCATGTTTGTTTATTTGTATGTGAATCCTTCCAAGTCTTTCTGACACTTCTTGAGAATTATTTGACGAAATAATTGAAGTCTGGGAAACTGATTTCATTATTTGAACTTGGAACAGGTGTTCAATAGTTGTCTAAATTGTTTTAAACCTCAGCAATTTAGATTGTTCTATGAACCGTTTCGAACTTTACTGGATGCGAATATTGGTGGATGATCATTTCTTAGAGCGACAACCTTGCTCATTGAAGAAAGCAGATGCGTGTGTCTAATATTGTCATCATATTAGCTCAAACTATAATCAGTAAAGGTAGCAATTTTTAAGTGACACCAATTAAAACGATAAACAATTTTTTTTCAACTCCACCTTCGCTGCTCATACTTTCACACACCTTGAAAATCAGTTATTTGAATAGACAGATCAACAACTTGATTTAGATATCCTAAATTTGTACAATCGAATCTTAGTGAAAGTGATATTTTGTGAGTGCTGTGATGAAATTTTCTAGAGAACTACTCCTTTGGATCCTCATATTTGCTTCAGTATTTTCAATTTTATCAGCTGTGAATGAGGAATACAAAATTCGTCCCGAACTAGACAAAACTCCTTACTACTTGTGGGGAGGAGTGAAAGATGGTAATGAGAATCCAGCTTATCAAAGTGATACTCATCATCCTTTAGCAGATCATAGTTTATATTTTCAAATTTACCGTTACGATCTTCCTATACCATTTGGAATTCCTCTTGGATTCTTCACTCAACGTGGTCGAGGTAGGCCAGTAGGACTAATGGCTTACTTGGCCAATTTTCAATCTCCCATCAACATGTGGACAATTCATAATATTCAGAACTTTCAAAACCTTCAAAACTTTCACAATTTTCATAGCTTTCAGAATACTTTGCCCCATTTCTCTTTCACACCCATTTGAATAAGATGAGTTTTCTATCTGAATCAAAGCTGACATGATTCCAAGAGACCTGATGAAACTTCGATAAAATACTTAAAGTGCAATTTTACTGTTTTCGATGCTTCCATGCAAATTTGTTTCTCAAACTTCTCTACCTCCTTCAGTGTCATCTCAGTTGGGTACCCACCTATGCTAGGATGCAGCAAAATTACTCTTCAACCAAACTGTGGATCACTATCGTTGGATCTATACTGATATGTGTCATAAGTTACTCATGGGCCATTATTTTTGGTATTCTCACCTTTGGATCTGGAAAACTGGACACTGATTTAATGAAAAATTATGATCCAAATGAAAAAGTTGTACTCATCGGAATTCTCTGCCTCATCTTCAAAACGGTTACCACATATCCACTTCTATTGTTCTGTGCCAGAGTTGCTATCGATAAGTGGGTACAGAATCTCACGCGAGATCTTGTTCCTGAACCAAAAAGAAGAGCTCTTATTGTTCTAATTTGGTTCATGTCTACGCTAGTTATTTCAACCACATTGCCAGATATTGGGCTGATCATCGATCTCGTTGGCACCTTAGCGGTAAGCTGAGAAAAAAGACTGAAGTAGTTTCATTCAGTGGAATACTGAAAAAATTTTTCCATTCTTATAGGTAACATTCATTTTCATTTTTCCTGGAATGTGCCTGAAAGGCACCCTAAAAATTGCAAAAGATCCTCGGAAGCGTTTGAAGAACACTTTAATCAACGCTGTGGCCATGATTTACGTCCTTCTCGGCTTATTTGTGTTCATATTATCACTGATACAGTGGATCAATAACGACTTCATAAAAGAACGCGATCGAGATCCTCCCCTTTGCACTTAAATCGATAGAATTTAGTCATAAGGTGGAATAAAATTGAGTTGACATGTAGAACATACGTATATATTTACATTTTAACGTTATTTTTCTAAATATGTTTACCACAATGTCTTTTGAAAGTAAGATTAATTAATTACAACAGTTTAATTTTCAACCTCAACCTTTGGAATAAGAATCGTCTCTAATGCTTTCACTGTTTGGAGTTCCAGTGCTCGTTGGAGTACTCATGTCAGCAGGTGAGGCTGAATTCGGGGATACAGAACTAGCTGTCGAGCCAAGCGATAAAGCTTGGGATTTAGCTGCGGCAATACTGAACAAATCACCTGCTGAAGGGAGAGGCGCTAACCCTCCACTTACTGAAGGCAATAAATTGAGATCTGGTAAATTCTCTAGATGAGATTTGAGTTCATCACGAACTTGACTAACTTTATGAAGCTTGTCTTTTAATTCTGCTAGCCTATTTTCCGCTTCCAGTAGGGCATCTCGATGATTTTTCAGGAAAATGACTAACATTGAGGATACTCGTTTCCTTTCCTCCAATTCTTGTGCTAGCCGATGATTGTATTCGATCAATATGGTACATGCTTCGTCAACTTGCTTGGAAAGTCTTTCAGCGGCATCTTTATCACGGATTTTTCTGGCCAATGATGGGTCAGAGACTTCATTTGGTAGAGACACTAGTTTCTGTTTCATATTGGCATCTATTGATGCAGAGTTAGCTAGCTTTTGGAGTGCTCGTACTAGGGCTTCTGGCTCAACTATCTTTTCTGTGTCATTGTTCTCAATGCGACCTGAGAGGGAGGAAAAGAAAATCATTATCCATCTATCCACAAAGATAAAGAGAAATGGGTAGAAAATTGAGACTAAAATTGAAAATTTCCACGTACTTTTCAGAGGAGAATCATTTTTCTCATCAACTCTCTTCACGAATTTATCAAATTTCTCTGGAGCTGATTTCCTCACATTACTTGGTTTGGAATTAGGCACTGATGCCGTGTTCGTTTGTGAGGATGATTTATGAGATGTTTTTTGTCTTTTTGCTTCACTTTCGATGGAGATATCACTCTTTGATCCTCTAGAGGGTATCGACTTGTCAGAATTCTCTTTGACTTTCGAGCCATTCTTGGTCCCATCTTTTTTTGGCCCGATGATTTTTCTCAATTCACTAACAAGTTCTCGGTCATAGATATTTCTCTCAGCCCAAACAGAAAGGATCCTATCTAAGCCTTTCCACGTTTTATCATCTGCATCTCTGAAAAGATGAAAAACGACCAATTGGAATATAAGAATAGTAGAATAGTAGTAAGAGAAAATTAAGACAAAGAACAGCGGTTGTCGTGATTTCATAGGAGAAGGACTCAGCTCAGTCAGATAAAAACCAAAAGAAAGTGAGAGAATCCCTAAATAATATTTCATTTTCATATAGTATATAATATGAGCATCATCCTACCACAAGTCTTTGATCTCACAGACTGAGTGTTTCTCTCTTCTATGAGAGAAACTTATCGAAAAGATTTGCTAGATAAAAGTCTTGAATTGATGATTCAATAGAAAAGAAAAGATACAGTTCAGCACCAAAAGAGAGCTATCCAACAGCTCAAGTCAGTGGATGAGCTCAAAAAGCTTTACGTACAGAGATTCAAGAGGCACTATTATCAACCACTGTTCACTGATGAATGGTAGAATTATTGATATGAATCGTGTTGAGTAATTATTGTAGATTTCAAAACTGAATTCGTGGCTATTTTTCGCAAATGATTCTTACTTTTCTCTCTCTATCTCTCTCTTTTGATGGAAAAAATTTTTTTGATCACATTTAAGTGAAAAATGCTCTTACCTGGCAACATTGATGAACGCTGGCTTCAATGCTGAAGTGAATTCTTTAGTAAATTCAGGCCCTTTTTTGCGACTATTTTGGATCACATCATTTGCGAGATACATAAAAGTTAATTTCCTATTCTGGGAAGCTGAAAGAAGGAAAAAATGGAATTAAGTTTCAGAACACTATGAACTATAGTTCGGTTCGCTGTTGAGCCAAACATGACACTAGTTAGGCATGGTAAAAAGATTCAGAAAATGAAAATTGAATCAAGATGTATCGAAAAAATCCTCAAAATTGCATACGACATTGACAATAAGATTCGATACCACTATCAATCATCTCAACTTACCTTTCTTCAATTCTTTGAACCATGTTTGTACAATAGTTTTGTGATGCTTACGATGATGTATTAACCATAATGAAAAGGTTTGTATTGTTTGTGCGGAACTATTAAGATCAGCGAGACGTTTTTCGAGCTGTTGACTGGTGAATCCAGACATGTCACTCACTAGGATTAACTTAAATATAAACAAACAGATCCACGTTTGTCAGCAGATGATTAACACAGATCTGTTTACAAGGTGTGTGAGTGTGTGTTGTCTCTGTATAGGTAATGTTTGACAGAAGAAAAAAATATTTATTATGAATGAACAGTCATAAAATGAGAACACACTTTCTCTCACAAAATAACCAGGATTCCTACACACACCACATACACAGTGGTATACACATGAATCATAAGATGGCAATAAATTTTAAATGTTCAAATATCAGTCCAAAAATCACAGAATTCAATTCAAATTTAAA
This sequence comes from Brevipalpus yothersi, assembly GCA_003956705.1. NCBI lineage: Eukaryota > Metazoa > Arthropoda > Arachnida > Trombidiformes > Tenuipalpidae > Brevipalpus > Brevipalpus yothersi. The sequence goes on from QZCP01000423.1 coordinate 137,717, forward strand.
AAATGTAAACCAAGTTACCGGAACATTGTCCCAAACAAGTCCCTAAAGTGGACTTGAAAAATGTGTTTTCAAGTCAACTCTATTAGATTGCCTCGAGCAGCATCTTGAACCAGCAGAGGGCTTTGCCGGCTCATGGCTCATGGAGCTTGATGTAGTGATTAGAGGCGCCGATTGATGGTACATTTAAATTGTTAGTTGGAAATATGAGAATAAATTGATTTATTGGCATGTAGATAAAGAAAAAAGGATGATTTAATCAGGGTGTAAAAAGTTACAATTTGTTCAACTAGTTGATGAGGAGAGGGGGAAGAGAAATTTTTTTTTCACTCTTTCGAAGATCTGGATAAATCATGGAATTGTTAAGTTTGAGAGTCATTTCTGTTGCCGCATTGTGTGTGAAGCCTTGAGCGTAAGTGTGTGTATTTCCAAGTTGGAAAGATTTTCCATAATTGATGGTGATATTGATTTATATTATTATCAAGAGTTATGGGAAGAGGGTTTATGGTTTTGCGTCTCCTTGGTTTGACGGTCCAGCATAGAGCATGCATTTTCGAGTTTAGAAAGGACTTTGGGCTCTTGTGATGAGCGTTGTTCTTCGTATTCTTCCAAAACTTTTAGTACAATAGAACCAAATTCATCAATATTTTGGAATAAGTCATTTTTCTTGGAGCTTTCTATGGCCTTTTGATTATAGGAATAGCAAAATGTGAGCTTTTTGATTTATTTTCCGCATATTCCAAGCAAAACTCACCTCATTATCATCAACAGTTGATAGACATTCGTGTTCGAGTAGTTTTTTCGATGATTTCTCGTCTAGATTCACTTGAGGAATATCGATTTGTTGATTAGATATTTCAAGTATCAAAGAGTTGATGGCGGAAACTTGTTCGTTCTGAAAGAGATTTTGAGATTGATTATAGAGTTCCACACGTATTAGTGTAGGAAACTTACAATTGAATCGGCTAATTTTCGGATATCACTTTCTTTAGTTCTAGTTCGTCGAGAAATAGGAAAACACTCATCAGGAATCAGATTTTCTATAGTCATCTTTTCCAACTCTATCTGATCAATACGAATTTCAGGTGGATCAGCTTTGGCAAATTTTTCACAATTTTCAACAACTTTATCTAGAGTTGATGCAAGAGTTTGCAAAAATGTTTCCTTTGCCTGCATCTTCTCATAGCACATTGATTCATGATTTAATCTTTTCTCCTCTTGTTTGGTTGCCATTATCAAATTGTCGAGATCTTTGCTGAGCTTCTCGATATCATTTTTTAACACTTCTTTTTTACGCTTGAGCTCAATAAGTTCACATCGTTTGATAACATTAGTCGCTTTACTATACAAACATGGAAAAATAATATACAGACTTGAGATATGATCAAATTTAAGCCGACACACATGCACACTGTCACTTACTCTTTTGAAACATAATGCTTGGTGATGGTTGAGAATAATTTAATATAATGATGACCATTCGAGGATTTGATCAGTCTTGATGGATGAAGAAGAAATGAAAGAAAAAGAATCAGTAACCAAATTCAACAACTTTCTTACCATTTATCATCACCTGGCCAAATCCTTAACATCAACTTTACAATTAGACTCAGGAAATTCTTTCTGAATCCAATCAACAACTTTCTGTTCTAAGCCAGTTGACATGATTGGACACCTCTAATCAAAGTGGATCAAAAACGGAATCCTATTGAAACTTATTCGTTCATCAAACTTTAACTCAATTTCAAATGTTTGCAAACAAAACAAAACATGTTTACAGTGTTGCCATTGACAACAGGATGCAAAAAAAGTTTTTAAATCATTTCGAATTAAATTGATGAAATTTTCATCATGAAAAGTGTCAAGTTCTAGTATTTTTCGTGTGTAAATTTTACTTTAATTGATGATTATGAAGGAGATGAGAATAAATTGCATGGAAACTTTCGAGTGCTTTGATCAATCTTGAATCTTAATTGTGAAACACACTCAAGTACTACTAGATATGAGGCCAATTTTTGATAATTTTATCACCTAATTTGTACGCTTACCAGATTTGAATTTTTTTTCCTGACCAACAAAAGTATTCGAATCATGAAAAAACCCGACTCCTTAAAATAACAATTTCAACCTCATAAAAACTAACAAGATGGAGGCTCAGAGAATTTATTGATGCTCAAACTATCAAACTATCAATATATATTCAACAACTCCCTCTTGAACATTGATCTTGAACAGATAGTTGAGAAAATAATATGTCTACACAACACACAAAAGATCGGAGTTTTATCACTCCCATGCGATTGAAACCATATCTTCTTTCGCCCATTAACAACCTATCGACGAAAGCATATAAACATACCGATAGCAAACTAATGTTCGAGAGATTCTGAAAAATTCTTACACTAATACTATAATCACTATTCCGATTTGTTATGTATCCCTACTCAAAATAATTTTGACAAAATTATGAGAGCACAGACTTCCCTGATTGTTAACCATTAATGCTATCCAATTCCTGGCCTATTACTTTCCTCTCAAATAGACATAATAGACATGAGTCACTTGACTCGCGCACAACAGCAGATCTCTTGAGAACATAGCTTATGATGATTCAGCATCAACATTTTCATTTCTGCTTCTTCTTCTCCTGAAACAAAAATTGTCATATTTTCATCATCTCTTTGTGATTATCAATACTCAATACAGTAATTTATTCAAGTATCATTTGTGTATTTAATAGTCTAATTGATTTGGTTGTGATTTAGTTGACACTACTGTATTCATTGTTACATTGTTTCATTATCATTATCGTTCCGATCAAATGGCTGGTCGAGGACGAGGACGCGGTATAATGAGACAGGCTCTTGGGCGAATGGCAAGAGGAGATGATTCTTCTTCTGATTCTGATTCTTCTCCTGATAATGGAGATAATCGCCTATCTGCCAGTTCTAGTGTAGCCGCAGTTGGTCCAAGAATACGTATTGGACGTGGTAAATCGATTAGACATGTTGTTGCTAGTGATGATGGAGATATTATACATTCCCGAGGTAGATCTCACACAAGTGACAGTGGTACAACTGAGGAAGATTCTGGTCACCAATCCCACAGTCAAGAGAGTTCACCACAAGACTCTGGAGCTTGTCCATTGCCTATTCCATCAGGGACAAGCATTTCATCAGGATTCACGTCAGAAGAAAGAGCTTCTGAAAGCTCAGCCAGTTCTCGAAGATCATCGGCTGCATCAGAGGATACATCTGTAGCTCAAACTGTGCTTTCTGGTGACACTCTATTGCCTCCTAATACCAAGGTGTATGGAACTTATGGTACAAAAATTAAGGCCACCGTTAATTTTCTGCGAGTTTCTTTTCGAGATGGTAAAAGTGAGCCGGGTGTTCATTTATATCAAGTTGGATTTGAGCCAGCGATTGATAATATTAGTTTTCGACGCAAAGCTCTGTTTTCATGCTCTGATATTATCGATGTAATCGGTAATACCGCAATATTTACTGGGTATAATCTTTATTTACCCAAAATGATTGAGGATTCTTTCTGTGGAAATCATCAGGATGCAAATGTTGGCAATGTGAAAATCACAATTAATTACGTTTCTACCCCTTCGAAAGGGGAGCTGGTCACTTTTTATAACAATCTTTTCAATCAAATGATGAGGGAATTGAGATTGGTCCAGTTTAATCGCCGCTACTATGATCCTGATAAAAAAATTCCAATTCCAAACCATAAATTGGAAGTCTGGCCTGGCTATGTTTGTTCTATTCAAGATCTGGATGGAGGACTTCTCCTCAGTTGTGACTCGTCTCACCGTGTCCTACGGTCGGAAACAGCTCATGATTTTATTGGTGATATATATTTCAAATCGAAAAAAATGGGCTTGGATTTCATCGAAGAGTGTCGAAAAAAATTGATTGGATGTACCGTTCTAACTAGGTACAACAACAAAACCTATCGAATCGATGATATCGATACCACTCAAACTCCATTGAGCACTTTCAGCCGTCATGATGGAGCTGACATTACTTATGAACATTATTTTCTTAGTCAATGGAATGAAGTAATAAAGGATAAGAGTCAATTTCTACTGATTCATCGTCCTAAAGCTAGAAGAGGAGAAGATGTAAGTTGAAATCGAGAATTCCTTAGTCAATCAGCTTGTTTACTAACAACCTATTTTGTTCAATTTCCAGCAACCATCGGCCATCGCCCTGGTACCTGAACTATGCAAACTGACAGGGTTAACTGAGGACCTTCGCAGAAATTTCACAGTGATGAAAGATCTGGCTCATCACACGCGACTTCATCCTCATGCACGTTTCTCGAAGCTAAGAGACTTCATTCAGAAAGTGAATCGTACTCCTTCAGCGAGAAAGTTTCTCACAGATTGGGGTTTCCAGTTAGAGGCTCAACCTCTGTCTCTTGATGCTAGAGCTTTGAAAGCACCGTCATTAATTTTTGGAGATGAAAAAGAATTCATACCTCCCAGTGCTGAATGGCGAGGACAACTGGTGAAGCGTGGAGCCGTTGATCCAAAAAATCTTTCAAATTGGTTCATTATTTGCAATAAGAATGATCTTGGTTGCGTCAAAGCAATGCTTGATAAATACATAAAGGCATCGCAAGAATTGGTAAATTTTTCTTGTCATCCACAATAATAATTGAACAACAATTAATTTGATCATGTCCTCTTTTCTAGGGTTGTGAAACGAAACCACCAACAATTGTTCAGATTGAGGGAGAATCTCCTAAAACATATTTGGAGGCGATAAAGACGCGGTGCATTGGAGCTGATTTGGTCATGATCGTTACTCCAGGCCAGGGAAGAAGGGAGGATCGATATGGTGCCATCAAACGACTCTGTTATCAGGAATTGGGAATTCCAGCACAATGTATGAGAGCAGGATTGATTGCCAAGCAGAACATGCTATTCTCAGTTTGTCGCAATCTAGCTTCTCAAGTGACTTGCAAACTAGGAGGAGCTCTTTGGAGAGTCAAGCATCCTCTCGAAAGTGTTATGGTTATCGGAATGGATGCCTACCATGATCCTCATAGAAAATCAAGATCTGTTCTTGGGTTCGTTGCTTCACGCGACAATAAAATCACTCGCTGGTGTTCTCGCACTTTTTACCAAGATGTGAAAGAGGAAATCTCCAGTAATTTGAGGACAGCTCTTATTTATGCTCTCAAAGTATATGTACAAGAAAATGGATCACTCCCAGCGAGGATTTTTCTTTATCGAGATGGTGTTGGAGATGGAGATCTCCAAATTGTTGAAGATTTTGAGATACCACAGCTTCATTCCGCCCTGGACAGTATTACAAAAGATTATGACGGTGACAGGCCATTGATCACTTTCACAGTCGTCCAAAAGCGTATTTCTGCCAAAATTGCGATCAAGTCTGAAGAAAGATACGATAATCCTCCCTCTGGAACTATTGTGGATGGAATCATCACCCGAGAGAACAGGAAAGACTTTTTCTTGATATCTCAGCTGGTAGAACAAGGAACTGTCAATCCTACTCACTACATAACTCTATTAGATGAGAATGGATTCTATCCTGATAGACTACAAGTGTTCACTTACATGCTGACTCATCTCTACTATAATTTTCCAGCTGCTATTCGTGTTCCAGCACCATGTCAGGTATTACTAACTTTGATTTTCATCTCAAACCCTTGTGAACAACTTTTTCTCTCTTTTTCTAGCTCGCTCACAAGGCTGCCTATATGATGGGTCAATTCTGTTCCAGAGATGTACCCGATTCCCTCAACAGGACTTTGTACTATTTGTGATTTGACTGCCAGTATTCGATGATCTATCTCATGGGCTTACCGTTTGAGACTGAACCAATTCGATTCCTTGATTTGAATAGATTTGATTCAATCAAAGATGCTGGAAAAGACATGAAATTTTCGATTCTTCATCAAATTCACATTTCCATGCTAGACTGGACTGTAAAAAAATGTTTTCTTCATTGCATATTAGATTCATAAGGAAAGTTATGGACTCTTAGCGTGTTTTCTTCCGATACTTATCGGTAAGAGTAAAAGTGTCTGCACAAAAATGGAGGACAAACAGCTATTTTATCGATGTTTGATACAATTGAATGAATAGAACAATCTCCATCTTTCTCTCCAATGCACTCATCTCGTTTTAAAAATGTGTAGATAAAACGGCGATCGAGAAAATGATGAATACTCTAACAGTTTTTCCTGCAATCAAGTTTTTGCCAATAAAATAATGTTAAAGTGCCACAGAACTATGGCTGCAAATGATAAAACAAATCCTCTCCTCATACTTGCTGTTAGATTTCTAGCTCACAGGAAGTGGTTAAAAAAGCATGATCGTCAGAAGCTTGATTGGAATCGAGACATTTGATTTCGTCTGTGAAATCTGTTTTTTCCCAATTCTCTTGACTTCTTCTAATATCTAAGATCTTTCTCTCTGGAAATTAACTTTTTGGAGCGATTCTCAATTAGCTGACTCAGCTCTTTGATCAGCCTTTGTAGTGAAGCGATTTTTGAATTCGTAGTTAGTTATTAGTTGCTCTATAGCCTCTGATAATCTATTTTCTTTCTTTAGTTGTTCTAGCTTTTGATTGATATCTCGATGTTGTTCCTCTAGGTCTTGTAGCCCTTGCTTTTTTTCATAAATTTTTCTCTCAATCACCAGATGCATGTTGAGTGGATGTGAAAGTTGAGAGACGTGTATCGAACAGTAGACTAACACCGAATGATGTCTAAGATCACTTGGCTGATGTGATTCACCTTAGATATACTCACTGGACATTATAGTGAGAAGCCATTTCTTTCATCTTCATAAACGAAACATTTGATATTGACCTCTTGTTCTTGTTCTTGAGCCATGCAACACCAAAAGACGATTGTAAGGTTTCACCCTCGAAATTTGATTATCGATAATCAATCAACAACCTTCTTTGTTGAGTATAAACAAAGTCAAAGAGATGATAAATGAGCCTGGTTGTCTGAACTACTGAGTTTGGTTGACTACTCATATTCGTTTTCGTTGGAATGCGATCATAGTATACATAAATATGTTTCAGAAACTCTTTGTAAATTATTATCGTCAGGCAACGAGAAACTTTTCCCTGTATCGTGATGAAGGAAAAATAATACATTGATTCATACTAATGGATTATCTGTAATTTTGATCACATTTTATCTGACCACTCTCTCTTGTTTGATGCTCCATCGCTCGACGATGGTTAATCAAAGATGAGCGCTATTTCACCAATAAAAATTAAAGGTTCATTTTTCAATTGATTATCTCCGCTCTTTTCCAGAGCCCTTCATTCCTTCCCACCTTTTCAACTTGGGATGGAATCCCAGCTGTATTGAAATTTGAGTTCTCTCAAATAAAAACTATCTCTTATATTGCACACCACTTGCTCAAGATTGTATTAGATCCTAAATTAAGAGCAAATATTTATAGCTCCATTAATTCATCCTCATCAGGCATGGAATAGATGGGGATCCAAAAGTCCATTCATTTGACCATACTCACAGAGAGGACCTAGTCACACAATTATTTTGAGTGAATAACGAAAACTATGTCCTGAATGCTCAAGTGTATAGCTTTTTAGGCCTTCATTAATTAAACTTCTTAAAAAAGGGAAGAATCTCCGATTGCTTGGGACCCAGTGAATAATTGATCACAATTTTACAACAAATCTTATCTGGTTGGATGGAAGAATCATTGAAAATTTCCCAATGCGTCTGTATCATCCTGCACCTCGATAAAAATTGAAAGATTATTTCTTATAGTTTTCTCTAGGTGTTATCTGACACGCTTTTCGAACAAAATTTAATCCAGTAATCAGTAATCTTCATCTAATTTACATAATTACAGGCGATTTAGAGAATTTCGATCCATTCCTCAGCTATCTGTGGAAATAATAAGATAATTTCAACGGTTCTTTTCTCACTCATATTTTTTCTACTCACCTCGAGGACCAAAATTTCATCGGTTCATTAGGTGTAAAATCATTGCTTAAATACATTTATCGACAAAATTTTTGATCAATTGATTGTTTTTACAATCCACTCTTTAAATCGTGAAATTCTTGTGCATACTCCGGGCAGATTAGGCTCTGCACAACCGATTCCCCATGAAATAATTCCAGCAAGGAACCATTTTCCATCATCACCCTGAACTTGTAATGGGCCCCCTGAGTCACCCTGATAAAAAATTTGATTAGAAATTGTGAAATAATGAAGAAAAGTTTGTCAAAGCTATACTCAATTGGAAGCATTTTCATCCTCCACTTTTTGAATTATGAAAATTTTCCTCTTAATATATGCAAACAATCAATCACCTGACATGAATCTCTTCCACCTTCTTCATAGCCAGCACACATGAATATTTCCGGTATATATTCATGTCTTCCGGCGGATAGGAACATGGTTTTGCATTTATCATTGCTGACTATTGGAACTTTAACTTCTTGTAGCACCGAGGGTAGTATACCTCCTGGAAAAAAAGGTGAGAGAGAAAGAGAGAAAACATGAATAGGATGGATAGAAAAAACTTGAAAAATCATCAAAAATGATCGATCTTCTCCAGGGTGAGAGGTCAATGAGTAGATGAGGCGAGCAAAAAACAACAAATTAGTTCAACAAAATTTTTTGAAAACATCTTACATTGGCTCAAGAGAGAGAGAGAGAGAGAGAGAGAGAGAGAGAGAGAGAGAGAGAGAGAGAGAGAGAGAGAGGAAAATTTTTGTTCCCTCCCCAAAAAACTAAATCTCTATGAGAACATTTTCCGTTAATTACTCACCTTCACTCAAACGACCCCATCCAGTAACGGTTGCATTTCGTCCAACCATTTCGATAGTATCAGGTGGTAAACAAATCGGTGCAATATGGGGCTGAAAATCTATCGGTTCATCGAGTTGAACCAGTGCTAAGTCATTTTCGTATGTGAAAAAATTGTAATGCGGATGAACCACTTTTTTCTTCGCTGCTCGTTCAACATACGCTAGTGGCTCTAAAACATTGGCAAAATCGTATTCTCCGACGCGAATACGGATCTGGGTGAGCAGTAAACTGTTTGGAATGGAACAAAAAAGGAGAAAAAAGAAGAAGAAGAAGAGTATGGTGAATTAGAATTGAAAAATAGGATTAAATGATTTCAAATTCTAGTTCCTATTATAGCGAATGGAGACATCAAGATCCACTGATGTGGCAAGGTTGACTTGAAGAGAAAAAGGAGAAGAAGAAGAAAAAAAAAATCAAGAATAGTGAAGTGAAAGAGAGCGGAGAGATGATCGGGATGATGGCACAATCATTTTGATGAACATGTGAAGAAGTGGATCAAAAGTGTTTTGTTATTTCAATGGACAAAGAAGAGAGAAAAATAAAAGAGTCGTAAGAAATAAATCATCAACCATATTAGAATAGTTTTCGGTGAAGATGAAGAATTTAAAGCATGACTTTTGGTCAATGTATGAGGCTATAAAAAAATTTCAACTACTCAATAGAAAACATGAATTCAGAAGAAAAAGGACGAGAGAGAAGAAGAATGAAAGGTATTCTCAGCCTGAGAATGAAGACATGATAAATTTGAGGCTTATTCAAGAATGGGAAAATTATACTCAATCATTGACACTTTTTCTCTCCTTTATCCATAATTCAGTCATGATCTTATGTGAATTGAGCTGAGAATCTCAAAGGAAAGTTGAGCAACTGAATTGGACAGAATCTTATAGATGATACTCTATTGAAATGAGCAACCAAATCACTTTCTCCTTGCATGAAAATTGCGAAATTCACTGCAAGATGATAAACTTTGAAACTTTCCAAATTTTGAGATGTCCCAATCAGAAATTGGTAAATATTTTTTGGTGCTAGATTCAGAAAAAGGAGAATCTCCGCTCATTTCCTATCTTTCATCCCCCTACAACCTATCAAAATTAGCTTAATAATAACGAGGTTGAGTGTTGTACAACGAAGATAAATCAACAAACAATTTCTGATCAAATTTTCAACAAACAACAAGAGCCTTGATAAATGGTAAGAGAGACAATCGATAGATGAAAAATTGTGGCCAAGATTCAAAGCAAACATGAAAACAGCCGAAAGAGAAGAAGATACTTATCGAAGCGAAAAATCTGCTGTCAAGTATATCGAGTTAGTTAACAAGACGCTGAATGATATCTATCTACCTGATCATGTTCTTTTTTTTCTCTTCTCAACATCCAAACTTCGCCAACATGATGACAAGTTTGAGGTTGAGCCACTAAAATTAGAAACTGATCGAATGTGAAAAAACACATCAAAAGTGGATCCTCACTCACTATCTTGATTCCCATATCTATTATTCTTCTCCAATCTACTTTCTCATTTTTACTGTCATTTTCATTCACCCACTGAACTCAATCGAAAAATTGAGATGGAAAAGAAAAAGAAGAAAGATCACTTACTCGTCAACACAATGGCCTGCCGTGGCAATCCATTGATTATTGAGAATTGCTCCACCACATCGGTGCGTACTTGAGAATCCAAAAAATGATGTCCGTCTCACCGAGACCTGAATATGTACATGATGATGATAATGAACGGGATGAGAGAGAGAAAAAAAAGGTGGCAAAAGAAAAAAAGAGAGGGCAAGAGAGAGAGAGAGAGAGAGAGAGAGAGAGAGAGAGAGAAAATGATTACATTGATTGCTTTATGGTCATTCAGTCAGAATGAATGTTTATATATCTTGAATGATATGTATTTTTAGAATATATCATAGTATTAAAATAAGTTTATAAATAAAACGAAAGGAGGTTTCTCGCATAGATCAAGTAAAACAGGTTGATTTTTTTTCTTTCTCTCTCTTCACCCAATAATAATATTTGAATATCATTATCATATTGCATCACTTACTTGCCATGGCCATGCTCCGAATGCAGCGTTCTTACCGCCAACCACTTTGGCCTGATGATTTAACGTTGGAGCACCGCATTTAACTGTGAGACAAAAGATGAGAAAAACATTAAGCAAATTAGAAAAATTGTTGGTTAACTCTGTTCAAAGAGCTGAAATTGAATGATTTCCATTCAAATTTTCAAGTGAAATAACTTCTCTCATGGAATTAAGAGAGATGGATGAGCTTTCATTATAAAATAGAGGCTATTATCGCTTGTAATCTTCTTGATTGGAGAGAGAATAATTTTGAAACTTTTCAATTCATTGTTCCACTTGTTCAAATTACTCTCAAACCTTCAGATTTTGCCCATGATTAAGGTATAACCCTATGCTCTCAATGTTAACCCTCGACTTACCTTTTGCGGGATCAAGAAAAATTTGATTAGGTTTACTATTACTAGTAGTAAGAACTCCGTTCTGATTGTGATATGGTCTCTGCCATGATGCTGAAGAAAAGGTTGACGGTGGGGCAACGGTTGATGTGATACTTGAAATATGTGATTGACTACCAATGGTCGGTCGATAAATGTTCATTGGCTTTGGGGTTGTGGTGGGCGTTTGATATGATGGCCTAGGTGTGGTTGTTGTGGAGGTTGATGTAGTGGTAGTAGTAGTTGTTCGGCTATTAAGAATTTGTTGATGATACAAATTGGTCGGCCGAACTGGTATCGGACGAAAGGTAGGACGACCAAATACGGATCCGGTCTGAGGTCTGTTTGTACCAAAAACAGTGAATATCGGTGGCCGGAAGGTGTGTAGTACGGCCGGTGGTCTGCCTGCCGTTGAACTCGATTGGCCTGACCATGATTGGGCTATAGAGACAAGAGATGAGTATGAGTATGGAGTGTATGGAGTGTATGAGTATGCAAGAGAGAGAGAGAGAGAGAGAGAGAGAGAGAGAGAAAAGTGCCGTTAGAAGATTTTGGGTAGCTTAAAATGACGTGAGGATAAGAGATGATGTCTGATGATTAAGGTCCCTCTCTCTCTCTCTCTCTCTCTCTCTCTCTCTCTCTCTCTCTTTCATAACGATCATCTAGCATCTTGCTCACTGGGCTGCTTTTCCCGATGGCCCCTTAAACATACATATATTTATACACTAACATACAGTACAACATGTACATGCACTTCACCGGTGAACTATGAAGCGATTATCGATGACGGATTTTTTTTACGGTCAAGCACAGTCTTAGCCACCAAGAGGTATCAGTAGTAGCATCATTGGAGAGGGAACTATTGCGCCAAGCATACTCATCGGACCATCGATGAGTATCACTTATTCATGGCATTCCTTGGCCATGCTGTTCTATCATCTGATATATCCCGACGGGCCTCAATCATACTGTCTGGTAACCTAATGTATCAAACACATACACACACTCACACATGCTGACATGGTACTAGTGACTTCTTAAAACAAGCTTCTTCATTGATCCCTTCACCTGTATATATACATTTCCACTCTATGATCGCTATTAAACGCTCAGTTCTACTAACCAGCTCAAACGTTCGGGTTCTGACATCAGTCAGATAGCGGTGGTTAAGAGGGTGAAGAGAGAGAGAGAGAACTTCATTGGCTTGTGGATTACTACTATTACTCACTTTGTGATGGACTAGCTGATGTGGGCCACGGTTTATGTGAATTCCATGAATACGATGGACGTGGAGTGGTCACCGTATAAATTATCACTGGATTTTTAGTTGGCTTAACGCTGGACACTGGTGAAGATGTTGGTGAAGACGAGAAAAACACTTGATTATTGGATGAAACGTATGGTGGAGATGGATAAGATAATGAAGTGGAAGAAGAAGAAGATGACGATGATGATGAAGAAGATGAAGATGATGGCCTCACTGTTGACGAGTGATGGGAATAATGATTGTACGGATATTGATTGTTGTTCGCTGAAGAGGACGATGATTGTGTGTAGGGTCTCACTGTTGTGGTGATATTCGAATTATGGTACTGGGTTGTTGTGGTCGATGGTCTATAAGTGGGTCTTGAGCCAGGTTTTATGGAAGAAGAGGAATAAGGGGATGAGGAGGACGATGAGTATGAGGAGGATGAATACGATGGACTGTGATTACTATTACTCGTTATACTACCACCCCCAGTATAACTTGTTGAACTATTCTCGTGGTGATGAGATGTGAAAGATTCAACGAACGGAGATGTGAACATCGAAGAAGTTGTTGGATAACTTCCGGTGATAAAACTTGACGAAGATGAGGAAGATGGAAATGTTCCCTGATTTCCATAATGTGAAGCACTAGGCTTGTGATTATTGGTATTAATACTACTACTACTACTGCCAATACTACCAATACTACCAATACTAGATACTGATGAAGAGCTCACATGTTGACTTGATATTTCATCAATCGAATTAAAGGTATCATTGTGGCCACAGCAACTGCCGAAAAGGAATCCATCAACACATGTTCCCAAATGTTTTCCTTCCGTTTTGATGCATTCCCATACGAACATACATGTTCCCTCCTCACCGACAGCATTGCTGCACGGCTTTGGACTGATCTTGAGCGATCCTCCTAAATTCCATGAGATATGAAAAAAAAGGTATACATATGAGATTTTTAATCGATATGAAAATTTTGCTCAACACTCCTTCCTTTTGGGGACAAGGAATAGCCTCCAGGTTGAAAGAGAAACAAAAATCAAGAAGAAAAGAAAATAGCATCATTTAGCCAACTGACCCACTGGCGAGAGGTTTTTAATTGCGAAATTTTTATGATTATAACATTTAACGATAATCAATAAAATGGATGTGTATTTCTCTTGATCAAAAAGAATCCTGAGAGACCGGTAAGATCATGGAAACAGTTTTCATTCAAGATAATCCGAGAAAACAAGCAAATTCTGTTCCAGTAAAAAATTTGACGAATATTTTCATGCATTTTCTTAGAGGAGAGACACATTCATGGATCCAATCCTCAAGAGATGGAATTCGATGAATTTAAGAGTAAGATTCATTAAGGAGTAGAAATTTCTTCATCATTATGAATGACTGACATTTTTGAGCAAATTCCTGAGAAAACCAAAAATTTTGAATCCTAATGGTGGTAATCAGTGTGAAATTCTTTCTCTCACAAGAGTAGGGGGAAGAGGGAGGACAGTGATGAAAAGGGGTAGCAGAAGATGCTTGTAAGATGCGGAGGATGGAGATGGATGTAAAAGATGGTCAACACACAAAAGATATATAGAGGAGGACAATTAACCTAAATTTTTTACTGCAATTAAGTGAAGCCTTTTTTCTCTCTCTCTTTCTCTTTCTCTTTATCTTTTCTTCTATAACCAACGCTTCTCTACTCTTGGCTTCTTTTTCATTCATCAATTCAATGCTACACAATATTATTCTATTAACCCTGAGCATCGAGTCAAGCTATTCCAGCATCCTAACCGGAACCATCATTTCCAGGATACATGGACTGAACGATAAGGGGAGGATGGAGATGAGAGAAGAGAGATGGTGAAGAAGAAAAGAAGGAGAAACTGCTCTCATCATCATTATGGTCATCAGAAATGAAGAAACAACTCTCCTTCATGTAATTTTGATTCACTAAAATTTCAAGTTCGGGCCGACATGATCATTAGAAGACCTGATGATCTTAAGGGGATTCCATCTTCTTCTTTTTTTTCTCTCTCTCATTCTGATATGGACTATTCTCTATCGATGGACATTCTTTTTTCTATTCCATATCACCAGCTCATAGTTACATAATGACAAGAAAATGTATGTAAGCACTCATACACGAGTATGTATGCACTCGAAGCCAATCTATGCATGATTTCAGTTGCTGTGCTAACGGTCCTGGTGAACTATTTTGTATATTCAAAAATTTGATATGCCTTTGAGCTCCACAGCAAGATAAAAGTTTGTAGCATATTGGTGAACTACTTTTATGATCAATTATCATTAAACGACTCACTGACGTCTCTTTCATCCGAAGAAGAAAAAAAGGATGATGTTCCTGGATAAGTGTGTAAAATAAACAAAATTATATACATGTATTTAAGATCGTTCTGAGAGAGAGAGAGAGAGAGAGAGAGAGAGAGAGAGAGAAACTGGCGACTGGAAATGATAATGAGGAAAGGATTGATGATCATTTTGCCTGATTTTGAGGCATAATATTTGGCAGATTCTCTCACCAGCTATTCAAACCAGTCTCCCAGGTTTGACATATAGTGAGAAAGAGATTGATATTGTTCTAAACACTGTTCATTAGGAGAAGGTTTGAACCGGTTGGCATGTGTATCTGATTTCTTCGATAAAAATAATAAAAATACCCATCCAAAATTTTTATATATCTTATTGAAGTAGTTGTGAAAAAAAGGGAATAGAAAAAAATGGAAATAAAAATTGTCTTTTCTCAACCTTGTAACCATAACAGGTGATTGAGGATCTTAATCACAGCAAGAGTGTCTGTATTTAAAGATGATGGTGGGAAAGAATGAAATCGAGAGAGAGAGAGAGAGAGAGAGAAAGATGATTAACGATAGACTTCGCGTGATCAAAATTTGAAACATTTCAATCAACCAAGCTTGACGAGTCTAATCAATTCTGTAGGCATGAAAAACATCGGAACAACTTTTTCAATTCACATCAAGAAGTGGAAGAAGAAAAAAAAAGATCACATCAAGGGCAATGTTTATGTATTTAATACCACTTCGCTAACCAAACATGCACCCAGGTCACTACAATAATAATGATTGATGACCAAAATTGTTGGTACTAATCCGATGACGAATCACTGAGGTGATCCATTTGGATGCAAAATAACGGTTTCGAAATTACAGCTGAATTAATTGGCTGGATGAGAAAGGCTCAAATTGATTCCGTAATTCATCATAAAAATACAAATAGGACGCTCATTTGGATAGAATATAAGTGGATAAGATGAGTAGGGAATGATGCTTTTTGAGGTTTGATATTTTGATATCACGATTGTACTTACCTTCAATATATTTGACGATGAATATAATCACCAAGGCATAGCTCAATGGATTCCGTTTATCGAAATGGAATAGACAGAGCATCACGCATCAGGTTCTATTCGATGGGTACAATATGTCCTGAATCGGCATATTGTACCAAAAGCAGTCATCAATCTAGTTCTTGTCCAATTTCAATCAACAACTATCATCCACAATTTGATTACGATCACTATTGAATGATGAAGAGAATATTGATTCCACAGATCGAAAAATGAGAGAATATAACAAAAAGTAACGAGATAAGCACTCAAATTGTGACGAGAATTCTTTTACAAAACGCAACACTGATAAAGCAAAAATTTTCACCAAAAAATGTGGACACACAATATAACCATCCAAAAGTACAGTTCCCAGTAACTTGGATAATCCTTGTGGAATTAAAATGCAGGAACAGATGAGATTTTAGGGGAAAAATCGAATTGATTCCCAAGTTGGACCCAAGAAGAAAGAGAGAGAGAGTGATGAGTTTTACTGATGCTTGTTTGATCGAATCTCGCTGCGATGGGCCAAGTGATGCGATAATATTGAAGGTGAAGAAATAGATGAAGAAGTGTGGATGAACCACAAGTTCACAATCAAGTGTATGAAAAGCGAGGAATAATGAAAAGAAAAATATAATCGTATTGAGAAAACACGATGGCAACACCCGAAAGTTTGCGTAAAATAGTGTCAAAATTTGGTGGTAGCAATCAGGGAGGAGAAGAAGAATAGGTTAGCTGAGAGCGTATATTTTTTTCATGTATACATACATTTATATATATTCAACTATTCAGTAAGATGAAGTATACAAGCTAAATAGCTTTCAGGTATACATCAAGTTACTGTATCTGGGTAAAGACGGCAAGTGCTGGATCAGAAAAAGCTGTCCCTAAAGTCTCAGGTTGATTCCCCTTTTCTTCAGAAGCCGCTGACCGAGTTCCA
The DNA here is from genome assembly GCA_003956705.1 of Brevipalpus yothersi. Lineage (NCBI taxonomy): Eukaryota > Metazoa > Arthropoda > Arachnida > Trombidiformes > Tenuipalpidae > Brevipalpus > Brevipalpus yothersi. The sequence continues at coordinate 154,590 of QZCP01000423.1, forward strand.
GCATCCAGCATCTTCTCTCTCTCTTTCGTTTCGGCTCCTTCGCTCCATCCCTCTTCCGCTCTCTTGTTGGGCTTCTTTTTTTCAATTTCTTCTTCAAAAGCCAATCCTCTAACCATCAAAATTTCGGATGATAACTATTAACCCAGTAGTCTCTGGGCCATCAGTGCCTCTCAAGTTTCTCAGGTATGCTCCACGGATTTTGCGAAGTTTTCACAGAATTCATCAAATATTATCCCCTGAACTGACTGGGAATGAATTCCGAGTCAGTGAACATTGAAAAGGAAAAATAGCTAGTTACTAGGTTTGATCGAAACACATCAACGGCTCCTCATCTTATGAATGGTGTAATTTTTGTCATGGCTCAAATAAACTTCGCTTCGTAGATAAGATAAAATTGGAGCGATAAATCAATCTTCATTGAAAATCACCAAGTTTTTGCCTCATGCACCTCTTAAGAGTGTTGGCAGTCCATTGAATTGATTTTTTAAAGCTGAAACTCTTTGGTCATTAGAATTCTACTTAATCAATCCAACAGATATTGAGCTCAAAAATGAAGGTAGATTCTTCAAATTTTATCTTAATGAGAAATACCCTCCAAAAGTATCTGAATTACCTTGGAAGAATACTCAAGTGATGAACCTTTATCAGGTAATGCTGAATTAAACGTTCTAGTCCTCCCTCAAGGATTTTAGAATACTCACACTGCTCGCCAGAGGAGGAGCTTTTCTCTCACGTTCCTAAAGCATTTTGTGGGTAACTAGAGTCAAAGACTCCAGATATTAACAGAATTTAATGAATTCCTATGAATTCCTATCTTTTGAATCGAGCTTGCTGTTGGTCTGCCTTTGAAAGGGAATTTCATGTTTTTCCACTCGGATATAGAATTTCCCTCGAAAAGTTTAGAGTTCGCGAAGTTTTTCGATTTATTTCAGCGTACTGAATTTCACCTAGGATGAAAGAATAGCATAAATTAACAGAACAATAACGGAGCTTTGTGAGTAACTCTATTTTTATGATCGGGTTTCTCGAGCGGAATTTGGAAAGATTCACTTCTTCAATCTGAAACAGTGAAAAAATTAGCACTACTTTTGTGCAAAATTGAGTTGATCGTGTAACAAATTATGAAACAAACTTTTGGTTTATTTGCAACTTAGGAATAGATATTCTACAGTCTTTTCAACAATATTTCTAATTTGTAGCTCATGTTGAATGTAAAAAAATCGATGTTTTCACTGACCTAAATTCAAATGATCTCACATTTCTTTAACATTTACCAACCACCGTTATATCGTGTGGCTGATGAATGAGTTCATTGAGCTCAAACAATGATCTTTGTCCGATGTCACTATTTTAGTAGTAAGAGTCACTGTTGATGTGTGTTTATGGGTGTTTACAAAAACCCAGAATGAGAAACTGTGTCAAAAGCTGATCAACATTCAAACAGTTTACTATTCTTCTATACTTCTTCTTCGATTGTTATTTGCACGCAAATTCAGGAAATAATCAAAAAATTCGCCTCACGCATCCAGATCGAAGGTTATTCTTTATCGGCCCTTGCTGAGGTCAGTTAAAAGTGTTGATGCATCAGTGCCTATCGGCTGGAAAAACCGAACTGATCAGGATACAATACTGAAAATCAGATGGAATAGGTCAGAGAGTGAGGTTCGATAGTTGTCCCGAGAGTGTGAGAGTAAGAACTTTTCAAGTCTTCGAATCGGTCTTTGATCCTTGAGAAAACATCAAATGATGCACTATTCAAGCGAAAACAAAAAATTGGAAATTCCAAGCGATTCGATTTGCAAGCGAAAACTATTCAGGCATAAAATGAAACCATGAAATTGATGAGTACGAAAAAGTGGCCTAACTGAGCTGCTCAGGAATCACAAAAAAATCTTTTTAATTGAATTGCACGAAATCAGCATTCTGACTTGTCTTCCTCTAGTAATTGTTGAGTATCTTTGTCTGTGTCAATGGAAGTTGGATCAAGAGCTGTTTGTCTGATCTGGACTTGAGGAGAAGATCGGTGGACAATACTGGATGGAGATAGGATGGCAGATCCTTTGGTGGGAGTCTCATAAACGTGTTCTTCCTTGGGCAACTTTCGGTCCATAATATCATCAGCGATCTCGTATAGACCAATTTGTTTCGAATTTGAGGTGTCTTCACTCTCAGTAGTGCCTTCACCGTTCAGACCTTCATACATGGGATTACTGAAATTGGTTGTTTTCATGTCACCCAAGTTGAATTCACTATCCAACGGTTCCTAATATTTTAGGAGAGATCAAATTTTAGAAACCTGTTCAGTCCACAATTCCTCAGATTTAACTTACCCCGTTAGAGCTTTCATGAGATCCGTTATGCATAAATGTTGGGCTTGAAAATTCTACACTTGTGCCACTACGGAAAGATACGCTTTGGTTTTTGAATCCAGGTTTGCTAAATTGGAAAAAAATTAATTATCAGCGACTGTTGTCGATATTTATGGGGAGGGATATGTGGTTGGGTATGGTACATAGATTTGTGAGGGAATACTTACAAATTTCTTCGTTTGAAGAACAAGAATAGTCCTGTGGCGAGTATTAATGCAATGACAACCAATAAAATTGGTAGAATAACGTTTGCAAAGAATGCTGAAGGACCAGCAAGAGGGAACCTATCTACTCTGGCTTCACAATAAGTTCCTTCGAAATTTGGCTGACATTTACATATACTAGGATCTTCACGTGAACAGAATCCTCCATTTTTGCATGGACAAGATAAAGGAGCTGCCAGTGCTCCTTCGAAACCTGATGAACATCTACCGTTCAGACTAGAAGGAGAGGGACTTCCATCTGGACATGCACAACGATAGCCTCTTGGAATGATTAAACATAGATGAGAACAGGCGGTTGATTGACAAGGGTTATTCACTGAAAAATAAAGAGAATGGTAAGTTGGAGCTGTTCTGAGAGCTTATTTGATAAGAATACTCACATGAGGTATTGTATTTATAGGGTTGAAGGACTTTAATATCTGTGGCATGTTCCAAGGCACGTTTGACGCGCACCTTGACTCCTCGACCAAATTTGTCTTGACGATAGACATCACCAGTTTCCCGAGTCAACCAATAGATTTGGTCTTCAAAAAGATCGATACTTATTGGGTGCTGGAGATGATCTCCACGTATAACAACTACTCTATCTGAGCCATCTTGTTTGGACGTCTCGATTAAATTCGCCTTAGAATCAGTCCAATACAATCTGTGGTCTGCTGATTCGAAATCAACAGCTACACTCGAAGGATAACCAAGTTTTTCAGATACAATTATGCGTCCTTTAGTTCCATCCATCCAAGAGACACCAATTTTAGGTGAAGAGCCCGCATCAGACCAAAACATTAGCCTAAAAAAGATGAGAGAAATAGGAAAAATGAATGAATAAATCATTTGAGAAACTCAGTCCGCCCACATTTTCAGCCCCTATGAAAGACATCAAAATTCATGGCAACATACCCTTTCTCAGGATCAAGAGCCAATGATGTTGGCCTCTCAAGCCCACTTATAAGAGTCTTCCGGTAACGTCCATCAAGCAAACAGGTTAGTATTCGTCCTTTGGGCTTCACACCAGATAGCTCGGTGTCCATCCAATAAATATGTCTGCAGGTAAGTTCAATAGAATTAGTCCATGAATTATTTCAGATTTCATCAATTAGCAAGTCAAATGTATACTAATCTAATGGAAATATTCACTAATGATGCGTGTCTGCATGATGTGCAAAAAAAAGAGAAGTAATGAAACTCACTTGGCAACCCAATCAATTGCAATATCACTCGGTTTTGTGAGACCTTTGAGTCGTAAATTTTGAGAAAATCCCAGGCCATGATCACGAGTGAGTGGATCAGGACTGAGTGCTCGCTTGATGGTTTTCTCATAAGAATCAGTCCAGTAGAGTATGCCTGTAAGGGAAAGGAAATAAAATCATTAACTCTCACATATGAGAAGATCGATTGTTCCAACAACTGGCAAAAGAGACCTACCTGTTGCTTGATCATAGTCAATTGCTTGGATTCGGCTTTCGCCAGCAATTAGTGAAGATTGATGCTGTTGAGCGTTGTCAAAAGCTCGAATATCAAGACCATTCGCCACCAGAAGGAAGGCTTCAGGACCTTTGGCCACACATTTCTCTTCATACATAGTGAAATCAGGTCTGCATGAGCAGCTGTATGAGCCCTCCAAATTGGTACATAGTTGAGAACAATTATGACCAAAAGTGGCACACTCATTAATATCTTCACACATTTTGGTATTATTTGAGGACACATGATAGCCTCGCGGACAAACGCAGATATAACCACCGTCTCCAACAGTTGTACAATTGTGAGCACAGCCTCCTCGGTGGATAGGATTACATTCACCCCGATGGCAACCTCTCTCATCAGACATATCTCCACAATCGTCTTGGTGATCGCAAACTTTATCGAGGGATATGCAGCGTTCATTGAGACATTTATACTGATTTGGTAAGCAGTGGACTGGCCATTTCTTGCACAATGTGTGATTATTTTCATCAGATCCATCAAGACAATTGTCTTCACCATTGCAGATTTGCCATATAGGAATGCATTTGTCTGGAGGAGGAGAAGAAACAAAATAGTTGAGAAACTTATTCAAATAATGTTTCGACTTGAAAGTGAGATAACTTACCATTTGCACATCGGAATTTTCTAGTGAGGTCACATGAGTAATGGCTACAGAGGGAAGATTCTTCATCACTGTTGTCACCACAATCATCATCACCGTCACACAAGAAGTCTTTCCTGAGACACACCGAATTATTGCACTGGAATAGCTGTGGTGGACAGAATCGCCCACCAGGATAGCGAGTTGGACAGTTCATCTCATCAGATACATCACGACAATCTTTCTGGCCATCACATACCAGCTTTTTAGCGATACAGTGTCCACTGTTGCACTTGAATTGATCTTCTTTACAAGTGTAGTCCATACAGTCCTTTTCATCAGAACCATCATCACAATCATCATCGTGATCACATCGCCAGCGCAATGGAATACACCTTTTATTGCCACATTGGAATTCACTTTCAGAGCATTCTCGATATAAGTTTGTACACATTCCTGGTTCTTCATCAGAATTGTCACCACAATCATCCTCGAAATCGCATCTCCAACGAAGTGGTATACATTTGCCATCTTTGCACTTGAAATCACCGGTTTCACTGCACTTGGGACATTGGTCTGGATTGTTTTCATCGCTGTTGTCTCGACAATCATCTTTACCGTCACAGAATAGCCATGTAGGAATACAACGATAGTTGGATCTGGTTGGACATTTACGCCATCCTGTTGGACAAGCACGATTACGGCAAATGTGGGCTGGTTCATCGGAATTGTCCCCACAGTCATCATCGAAATCACAATACCATAATTTGGGTATACATTTTCCATTATTACACTTGAATTGAGTTTGTGAGTCACATTCGCGATGATAACAATGCTCGGTACTTTCATCGCTACCATCTCCACAATCATCATCACCATCACACTGCCATGAGTCTGGAACACATCGTCCTGTTGATTTGCATTTGAAACTGTGTTCACCACAATCGTGCTTACAATAAGATTCGTCCGATTTATCGGGACAATCGGGTATTGAGTCACAAATTCTGATTCTCGATATACAGGTGGCATTATTTTTGCATTGATATTGGCCACTCTTACAAACGAAAGGTGGACAATTCTTTTCATCGGAGCCATCACGACAATCTTTTTCTCCATCACAAGTCCAATATATTGGAATGCACTGGTCGTTGGGGAGACCGCAACGATGTTGTCCTTCAGTACAATTAGCGTAGCAAGTTTTGTTATCAGCAAGTAAGATAAAATTGTCTGGGCAGGCACATTTGAAACTTTTACCGCCGGGAGATATCAGGCAAAGATGAGAACATCCACCATTATTTTTTCCGCAAGGATTGTCATGTGGCAACTGTTTGAGAGGATGATAGACATGTATATCGTAGGGGCGGTGAGAAGTGTTTCTCAACACTTGAAGGTTTTGGCCGGTAAATTTATGAGCTCTCAGAATTGCCTTAATGTTCCAATCGGTCCAATAGAGCCAATCATCAAAAACACTTAAAGCGAAAACATGGGGAACAGAGGCTCCCGATAGAACTTGGTGTCGATGGTTTCCATCGAAATCAGAATATTCAATATAATCTAGATGAGCATCAGCCCAGAAGAGACGGTCACTGAAGTAATCAATAGCGAGAGCATTTGGCCAGACAAGTTTTTGTGTGTAGAGAACGATTCGAGTAAAGTTGGTACCATCCATTCCGACCTTGGCAATGAAAGCATGATGACCCCAGTCGGTAAAAAATAAATATCCAATTCGGGGATGGACTACAACAGCTCTTGGATCAGTCATTCCTTTTCCAACAATAGTTTTACGATGTCGACCATCAAGTTCACTGACATCTAGATGTTTACTTGTCCGGTCAAGCCAATACAACTTGCGGCCAACCCAGTCAACGGCAAGACCTTCAAGTCCATGAGCTTCATGGCGAACTATGTTCTGATCTTGAGTGCCATTGATGAAAATTTTATTGATTGTTTTGTTTCCAACATCAGCATAGTAAATACTTTGCTCTTGATAATCAAAATCGAGAGCAACAACATTTTTGAGATCCATTTTGACCAGATTGTAGCGATGCCCATCAGTAGACATATTACGTAAATAATAACGATTTGAAAATATAATCCATGGCTCAATATTGTCCCTTCTTTTACACGATTTTCCATCTCGTTCACGTTCATAGAACATTTCATTACACTTACAGTAGTAAGATCCAGGCGTATTGAAGCAAAGTTGACTACACTTTCCTTTCTCTTCTCTACACTCATCAATATCTTCACAAGCTTTTCCATCTTTCATTAAGCGATATCCTTCATTGCATTCACAATAAAAACCAGTCAAAGTGTTTACACACTTATGTTCACATTGATTCGTTTCAATTTTAAGACACTCATCGACACCACAGTGAGCTGGTTCATCGCTTCCATCTGAACAATCGGTTTGCTTGTTACAGACTCGATCATATGCGATGCATTCTCCAGATTTACATTTCCATTGGCCACTAGGACATGTAGCTTTTGAAAGGAAAGAAAAATATGGTAAATTCAGATATTGTCATATTTTAGCTCAAGCATGAAGCTTTTTCCTTTCTAGAAGCCAAAAAGCTAGCCTGAAATAGTAATAGAGACTGAAAAGACTCTCAGCTTGGCTGATTCAAGGTTTAATATGGGATGAGCCATGTTTTTCCCTAGAAAATTCAGTTTTGAAACTTACGAGCTTCAGTTTTACATTGATCATTAGTTTCATCGCTGTTATCTCCACAATCATCTTCTCCATCGCATAGATAGACTTTTCGAATGCATTTTCCTGTAACAATTGGATAGTTTGGTCACCAATTATTCATTTACAATGATATTAGCTTGTGATTGAACCAGGAAGAGATTCAAAAATAGCTTATTAGCACCATAAATGCAGCCACTCACCGTTGTTACACGAGAATTCCTCCGTAGTACAAGTACGGAATGTACAGTTACGTAATTCGTCTGACCCATCACCACAATCATTATCATGATCACACAACCATTCCTTATTGATACAGCGTTTATTTGCGCACCTGTTTGGTGTTGAAAAAGGAAATAAGACAAACATGAAATAAAGCCATAAGGAGTGAGATTTTTCATTTCCAAACTCACGTGTATTGATCGCTATCACACGGCTCAGGAGGTGGACAGCCGTGTTTTGTTGTATCTTCATCAGCTCCATCCACACAATCAGGATCACCATCACAAATCCATCTCTTCGGAATACACTGAGCTCGGCCCCAATTCTTGTTTTGAGTACAGGTGAACTCTCTATCCGGATCACAAGTTCGAGTATCACATTGATGTCTAGCGTCTTCATCAGAATTATCCAAGCAATCATTATCACCATCACATAGATATATTCTCGGTATACAATTTCCATTGTCACATGTAAATAGATCTCCGAAACAGGTTCCTGAAAGAAGAGAAGTTGAAAAATCATCATCACGAATCAATCATTGAATTTCCGATTGAAATTTAACTTCCTGTGGAGGTCAATACTTACTCTTATCGCTCTTACAATACTCTTCAGGTTCGTCAGACTTGTCCCCACAATCATCGTCTCCATCGCAGTGCCATGTTGCTAAAAACAGAGAAAAGAGAAAGAAAAAAAACACATAAATCAAGCTTTATTTCCTATTGTTTACACACAATTTTAAACTCATGGGTAGAGGTCGAAAATCTTACCTGGAATGCATCGATGATTTGGACAGCGGAATGAGTTCGTAGGACAGGTGCGGGCTGCGCAATGGAGAGGGTCTTCGTCCGAGTTGTCCCCGCAATCGTTATCACCATCACCTGATGAGGTCATCGACATTTGATGAATGAGATTAACAGGGGTAAAAAATATGTTAATTGAATATTGAGCCAATTGAACGGTTATTATAGGGGACTAGTCTCTTTTCAAAGCATCATCCCAGAGTTTTTTCGAGATATTCAAATAGTTCTAGCATTTTTCTTGTTGTTCTCTCTCTAAGTATTAGTGCCAATATCAATAAACTTACAAAGCCAATACGGTTCCACGCAAATATTTGTTTTTGAACATTTCATATGATTTCCAGGGCAAGTACGATTGTTGGGACAATGTTCTAGGCTTTCGTCTGATGTGCTATTATCTTTACAGTCATTCACCCCATTGCAAACTTGTGCCATTGGAATGCAGCGAGAATTTTTACAAGTAAATTCTCCATCAGCACATGGCGGATATTCACAGTCTTCTTCATCAGTGCCATCGCCACAATCGTTTTCATGATCACATTTCCATGTCTTGAATATACAGCGTCCCTGTATAGATGAAATTCGATGAAAGAGTTAATCAGAATGAATTGCTTGATTAGAGAGTAACTCTATGAGCACAGAGGATATTTTCTAGTGGAGTTTATTTGCTCAGTCAAGGCTAAAATTCTCTTAATGAAGAAAAAAAGGTGTGTGCCTGAAGGCACTAGACCAGTTAAGCGGATTGTGAAACAAGTAAAACTAGTGGAAAAAACCACATCACTTGAGAAGGAAGAGAGAAAGAGGATACAGCAGTGAAAGTGTAGAGAGGTACACTCATCAAGAATCATGATTTCTTGACCCCATGATTCTTTGGAACTTTGACTGGTCAAATCAAATTGGGCTAGCAAAATTTTTCTCAATGAACCGAATGTACTGACAAGAAGAAGGAGCAATGAACAGCTAAATAGATTCTGAGATCTTCTGAACACGAATTATCCAAAATTATGAATTCATCGGAGATACCGGACAATGTTATGAGGAGGCAGTAAGAAAAGATGATGGGACAGTTCTTGGGGAATGGAAATGGAAAATTTTTTTCCCATAAAATTGGACAAAAAGGCGTATCTCCAATACCTATATCCTTGAGAAGATCAATTGGCAGCTATTTTTATAGTTTATAATGAACTTTCTCTCTCTCTCTCTCTCTCTCTCTCTCTCTCTCTCTCTCTCTCTCTCTCGACGAAGAAGAAGAAAAAGAAGAAGAAGAAAATAATTAGATGTTCACTCTCAGTGTGCTACTTCATCAGAATTGTGAAGCGAGCACAAGTGAATCTCGGCGGGAGAAGAATGATTTTCTCTCGTTTTTTTCCAAAGCGATAGAAAGACTGACAATAGTGAGTATAAGTGAATTTCAGCACACTGTTCAGATAAAAATTTCAACCCATTCAAGCATACAACCAACATCATGATGATCAGGTGATAAAACAATGCTAATAAACTTACGTTGCCGCAGCGATATTCATTTGGCCCACAAGTATGGAGAGCACAGAAATTTTTATCTTCATCAGTTTTGTCTCCACAGTCATCGTCACCATCGCAAGCCCACAGTCGAGGAATGCATTTACCTGTAGGAAAGACCGGAAAATTTATTATTATTTTGTTGAACAAAAACTAATAAAATTTTCCAACTGATGGTTCATAGAGAAGGGGAAAAAGATTGCTTCTTTTTTCTGTCAAAGTTATTGCAATACAACTCACCATTTGAACAGGCATACTTGGAAGTATCACATGATACGTTGGATGGAACACACATCCTACCCTCATTAGCAACTTTGAAGCCAGTATTGCAACGGCATTCAACCGTTCCATTTGGTGCTTGATGACAAGAATCAGTGCACCCACCATTATTGATGGAACATGGATTTATACTGCATTTTTGACGGTCTGGTGAAAAAACATGGATATCTCGGGGAGATTCTTCCAAACGTTTCACCATTTCCACCATATTGGCTCCAGTGTGCTTCTCTGCTCTGTAGACACCTCTGAGCTGAAGATCAGTCCAATAAATATACTTGTCAAACACTGTGATTGCGAACGGATAGATTGTAGCAGCCACCAGAACGACTCGATTGTTGCCATCCAGATCAGAACGTTCAATTTTCTCTCGCAAAGCGTCAGTCCAGTAGAGCTTTTTATCGTCATAATCAATTGCCAAACCACTTGGTTGAGTCAGACTGTCACCAATAATGGTCTTCTTGAGATTACCAGCCATCGTAGTTCGATAAATTTTGCCTGAGTTTCCATATCTTCCCCAATCGGTATAGTAAAGATAGCCCTGGCAAGGATCAACAACTATCGCTCGAGGTCTTTCAACTCTTGCAATCATGACTATTTGGGTTCCATCCATATTCATTGCATAAATACTACGATTAGCTGAGTCTGTCCAGTAAATCTTTTTGTTGGTCCAATCATAAGCAACACCCTCAGGATTAATACCTTTTCGCAATATTGTGTGCACTTCTTCTGGCTTTTCGATGTTCAACCATGAAATACTTCCGTCCGGACGAATTTGAGTGAAGAGCAATTTTTTGTCGGCATAGTCAAAATCTAATCCGACAACATTAGTCATATTAACTCTAGGCTGGAATGGTGTGCCTGGTTGTTTTGGATCCAGATGAACACTGCGTATTTCACGCCTCGTGGTAAAAACGAGATATTCTTTCACCGGAACACAACGTTTACCGTCCGGAGCTAGTACACCTGAGGAACAGGCACACGTGTACTGTTTACTGAACACATCTTCCATTGGTTTAGCGAAACAAAGCTGCTCACAGCCACCAGTATTGGAGCGAGAACAAGGACTATCGCCTGCAGGCTGGTTTTTGGCATCAAAGATCACAATATCTCGCAAAGATTCAATACCAGACTTAATTGACTCAACTTTGGCATCAGTACTATTGGTCGGTGCGTGCTTGCTGGCGCGGAATATTGTACGTATATTACGATCTACCCAGTACACATAAGAGCCATATATGGCCACTCCATATGGTGAGGGAAGCTTAGAAGCAATCACTTGACGGCGACCACCGTTATAAGAGATCTTTTGAACGACATCAGCACGAGCATCAACCCAATAAACATCATGAGTAGTTATATCAATGGTGAGATCTCGAGGATTAATAATATCAGAGACAACGATTGGCACACGATTTGTTCCATCCAGTTGGGCTTTTTCGATTTTCGGAAATTGACCATAATCAATCCAATATAGTAATCGTTTGATTGGATTAACAGCCAACTCTCTGGGAGCATCTGTTGTGGTCTTTTGGATGACCATCCGGAAGCGGCCATCAAGTTGACACACTTCAATGTAAGTTTCATGTGGAAAAACATTGGTAAAGTAAAGATTACCGGCAATCCAATCAATTGCGATGCCTCTTATTCCGTTACTGCCTATACCATCGGAAATTATATGCTGCCTATCAGTTCCATCAGGCCTAATTCTGAAAATGCCGTTCACTTCACCAGGATTAAATTCAACATAATAGATGAAGTTTTTAGCAACATGAACATCAACGTGGAGAATGTTATGACCTGGCCCAGTAACTGGTTGCATAGCTTCTGAATGATCTTCTAAACTGAAGCCCTGCAATTTGGTCAAAGAGGAAACAACGGCAAATGATTTGTAAACCTCACAATTGGTATCGTCTGAGCTACGATAGCCAGTGCTGCATAAACATTTTCGCTGTTTATTGGCCATCGGTATGCACAAATGGAGGCAGCCGCCATTTCCTGAGCGACATGGATGGTTATCACTGCCTGGGCGTTTTGCGTAGATTTTCAAGTTTTTCAAATTGGGTGTATTCTCTTCCAAGTGAACTGAATTGTTACATGAAGGCAGATTCACGCGAACAATCTGCTCATAAGATGCATCCAAATAGTATAGACGATTATTGTGCACAGCAAGCCCTTGAGGCTTATCAATACTTGATGCTGCGGTTATTTTTACCTGACGATCACCGCCATCCATGTTGATGCTTTCAATAAGTCCTGGTGAACTTTGAGAAAAGTAGATTCGTCGATCTTGAATATCAATAGTAAGAGCTTCAACATGATAAAGTTTATCTCGCAATATCACCGAAGGATTAGAGCCATCCATATTAGCTTTACCGATTTTGGGAGGCACCATAAAGCCGCCCTCATCAAGCCAATACAGGGCACCAGCGGTTGGATCTAGAGCGATACTTTTTGGCTTACCTACACCATTAGCAGTACCATCGTTACTCAATATTATTCGTCTATAATTTTTATCACCATCAGCTTTGACTACAAGTATATTGGATGCATTCGAATTGCCCACATACAAGTTACGACCAATCCAATCGAATGCCAATGAATATGGGAATCCAATACCATCCGGTAAAAATTGTGTCTGATTACCGCCCTTGAGGCTCACTTTGTAGATGGTACTATTTTCTCGACTTTCTTCTTTCGATTGAATCCAATAAATGTAACCCTCTTTCTTATCATAATCAAAATCGTATCCATTTTCAATACCAATTACCGGAGTAAAATAGCCGGTAGGAGTATCCGATGGAGTAAGACGAACATCGACAATCTGAGAACCTTTCATCACCATCAGGTATGGGGCTTCCGAAGGTATACAACGACCAGAATTAGCCGATCGATCGGAACCGTAGCCTGGAGGGCATTTGCATGTGAAGCCTTCCGGTTTTGGTGAAAGTAAACACAAATGAGAACATGGTGATTTAGCGCACGGATTTGATGAATTCGGTTGCAGTATAGGATGATTGACATGAATTCCAAGTGGCTGACTAACCAAGTGGCTGACTACTGTTTGATTAAGACCACGAAACTTATGGCAGGAAAGAACTCGATTCAATTGACGATCAGTCCAGTAAAGAGTATCCTCAAATACAGTTAGAGAGTGTGGGTGGAGTAGGTAGTGATTATGAGCCAATACTTGTTGACGTCCTTTGCCATCATAATCACAAAAATCAATATAGTCCAGTTTGGAATCAGCGAAATAAATACGACGAGTAGGAACATCAATGGTGAGCCCGTTTGGCCAGTAAATCTTGGTATCAACAATAATCTTTCGTTCATTTCCATCCATGCCGATACGTTCGATTCGCGGATTTTCACCCCAATCAGTCCAGAACATCACTCGTGCACCTTCCGTTGGATCAATTGATATTCCTCTTGGCTGGGATATATTTTGTGATACTAATATCACATGATTGGCGCCCGATAAGGTTGAAACTTCGATTGTTTTTAGCTTCGAATCAACCCAATAAAGATTCCCAGCAATCCAATCAACAGCTAAGCCTTCAACCAAATCTAATCCTGATCCAATAACAACTTCAGCATCACTTGATCCTTTTTTCAATCGATAAATCTTTTTGGCGTACATATCTGACCAGTATATGGTGCCGGTGGCCATTTCGGAAGCAGTAGCAACAACATTTTCAACACGAACAGGAATTCGTTCCAGTGATGTTGTATTCAAATTAGATACTAAAATGGATCGTCGATTAGATATCACTAAGTAAGCGAGCGTGCGGTTGATAGCTTTGCAATGATTTCCGTGGACTATTTCGTAGCCATCAGCACAATAACACTTGTAAGAACCTTTCGTGTTTTCACAAAATTGACTACACTTGCCGGCTATTTCACATTCATTTATGTCAACACAAGTGGCTGTATCATTTAGTCGTTCACCTGGTGGACAGGTACACGTTGGTCCGAGCGGTGTGACCGTACAATTGTGTAAACAATTGAGCCGATCACAAGTTTCAAGTCCACAAGCGGGCCCTTCATCAGACCCGTTTGGACAATCCTCTTTGCCATCACAAACTTTGGTAAGGTTTACACAAGCATCGGTAACATTTGGACACTGCCATTGGTTGGAAAGAGGACAGGTAAAAGGAGCGGAACCACATGCATGTCGATGATCTTCGTCCGAATTGTCACCACAATCATCGGAGCCATCGCAAATCCAACTTTTAAATATACACTTGCCTTAAATGAGTAGAGAAAGAGAATCATGTCGTGAATTGCCCAGCCATAGATAGGGGCCAGTCAAAAAAAATCTTGGCACGATAAATAGGTTGAAAGTAAAGATGTTCGCAAAGTGGGTAGATGATGATTTGAGGCTTTTTAGAACACTTATCATTATAATCTCGATCGGAAATTGATGATTAGTATGCAATTTTGTGTGTGTGTGTATGATAAAGAACCAGAATAAAGAAAATAAAAAAGAATGAAGAGAAAGAGGAGGAGGAAAATGCATCTTCTTCTTCTTTTCTTGATGATGATGAAATTTTTTGGGTGAGAACGTGAAGGAAAGTCTGAAGAGCAGACATAATCGAATGAGTTTCTGCTCATTCGACTGGAAGATTGCCTTGTGATGAACATCCCGAAAAGCCGGGGAAAGTTTGGGTCATCAAGAACGGAAAAGCAAAAAAGTGGGTTCTATTTGACTGGTCAATGAGATAGTGAAGTGATAGAAGAAAAAGAAGTGAATAATGAGCAGAAGAAGAGAAGATGAATCTCGAGATGTGAATAAGAATCAATTCAAGTGACCAACAATCATCATTATTCTATAAACTATGACTTGAGAACACGGACAAAAAGATGAAGAAAAAAAAAGTGCCAATGAACTCACCATTATCACACTTAAAATGTTTGGGTGGGCATTCTTGAAGTCCACAAGTAGATGGCTCGTCAGACCCATCTTCACAATCCATATTTCCATCACAATGCCATGATTTGGGAATGCAAATGCCATCTTTACAAGATTGGTGTAAAAAAGAAATCGTGAATCAGAAAACAAGATTATGATCTGTAGACATGATCGGTGCGAATAGCGCTCCATAAGATAAAGTAAGAGAGAGAGAAAGAGAGATAGATAGACAAGTTCTGGTGGGAAATGGTTAATCTTCCGATGGAGGACATCAAAAAACGATTAATTGTGGATATATTCATGAAGAGAACGATTTCCTCTAATGTTGTTATCTCTCTCTCTCTCTCTCTCTCTCTCTCTCTCTCTCTCTCTCTCTCTCTCTCTCTCTCTCTCTTTCTCTCTTTCTTTCTTTCTTTCTTTCTCTTCTATGACTTCACCAACCGGTTCAGGTTGTTGTTGGTGAAAATACTTTGTATTGACAACAACAGTTCATCCAAGCAAAACTTTTTTCTCTCTCTTCTTCACATCGCTTTGGCAATGAATATACACTCTACTATACTCACTCTTTTCGCAACGGAATTGCGTGTCTGGGTTACACTGATTAGGTCCCAAACTTGGACATCCCTTTTCATCGGAACCATCCTGACAATCGGCTACTCCATCACAATGATAAGAATCATGAATACACTGATAATGATAGAACAAAATCCGGTTAGTTTTATCTCATGCCAACGTCAGCTGAGGGGTATTTCTCTCTCTTTCGAAAGAGAAACATTTGAAAACTTCCAAAATTGTAGCTGCTGATTTGTTTCTGTGAGCAAAGCTATTTACACAAATTGTGTAAGTATTTTACCTGTTTTCCGTTAGCACACGTGAATTGATGTGATAGACACACTATGCTCGGACAATTTTGTTCATCTGCTTGATCAAAGCAATCATTGTCTCCATCGCAGATCCACGATTGAGGTATACAGTGGCCTTGAGTAGTGGAAAGAAAAATTTAAAAGAATGAGATGAAGAAGAAGAAGAAGAAGGAGAAAAAGTTAGAATGGAAAACGAAACGGAAAGAAATTATATATATAAATATAATATATTTATAGGATTAGAATCGAAGAAGAACATATTAGA
This sequence comes from Brevipalpus yothersi, assembly GCA_003956705.1. Classification (NCBI taxonomy): domain Eukaryota; kingdom Metazoa; phylum Arthropoda; class Arachnida; order Trombidiformes; family Tenuipalpidae; genus Brevipalpus; species Brevipalpus yothersi. The sequence continues at coordinate 170,790 of QZCP01000423.1, forward strand.
TTTACTCTTATAGCCCCTCAACTTTATGTTCGAGTTCAATTATAAAGGAGAGAGAGAGAGAAAGAAAGAAGATGATGTGTATAAAAGAACAAATTTATCACAAGTGGACACACTACAGGTGGGCTGGAAAAAGGATAACTTTTTTTATATGAGTTCTCTTGGCCGAACTATGTATGTGCACTGCATGTATAGGCTCGCAGTAGCTCACATGATTGATAACTGTAATCATGAATCATTCCTACACTTGTTGGGGCTCAACAAAAGTGGATAGCAAAAATAATCTTACCTGAACGTGGACATGTGAATTGATAGTAGGCGCAAGTCTTTTCTGTACATGAATCGCCTTCGTCAGATCCGTCACCACAATCATTTTCTGAATCACATTTCCACGACATGGGAATACATCGTTTCTGTTAATGGTTTTCAAAATATATTCATTAATCTACTATCAGTAGAATCAATTAATGATCGATTAAAGTCAATCGAGCGTTTGAATAGTGAATAACTGGCATGTACTGTAGTGTATATTAGCATTCATTGTGATGCAAAATGAGTAGAGAGAGGCTACCTATCCAACAATCTTCTATCGGAGTATCGAGAAAATCAAGAAGAAGAACAGGAAAAAGTGTGGTCATACATGTATCATGAAACACAAAGCTGAGTGAGAGAGAAAAAGAAAGGAAGCAAAGTTTGAATGAAGGGGAAGATTTATTCTGAGCTATTTTTCTTGGGTATACCATCAAAGATTTGCAGATCAATGCCATAACATGTTGATATCATCTGAGCTTCATATATATATAATATGTATTGATAGACTCGCGGAACTAGCTCATCAAGCCGTAAAAACTCGATCGGAAGAGAGAAAGAGAGAGAGAGAGAGAGAGAGATGCTTTTTGGAAGACCACAAAATGCAAGCATCATGGAGAGAGAGAAAGAGAAAGAGGATCGTGAATGTGTGAGAGAGAAAGAGTATGAATTATTTGCTTTTTCAGAGCTTGATTTCCTGTTACTCGCTTCAAATAGGCTGATTTTCAAAGAGAATAGATATATATCTATCTGATGATGAGTATCATGATGAGTAATTTACTTCATTTACTTGGAAAAAGAGAGAAGGACATGGACAAATTTTCACTTACATTTTCACATGAAAACTCGTTGGCATTACAGGTAATATTTTGACATCCAGTTTCATCCGAAAAATCGCCACAATCATTATCAGAATCACATCGGAATGTGAGTGGAATACATCGGCCACTTTTGCAAGTGAACTCTTTCTCTGAGCATGAAGATTGGGTGCAATTCTGTTGTTCATCGGAATTGTCCAAACAATCATCATCACCATCGCATACCCATGTTTTTGGTATACAACGTTGATTGTTACAGGTGAAATCCCAACTATTAGGACATGCTCGCAATGGTGGCTCTTTTTCCGGATTAGAAACACATGATTTGCCATCGCTCGACAACTTTTCGCCGTAAGGACAGCCGCACTTAACTTCAAGACCGTAATCGGTGGCATTGGATGGAACACCGAAGCAAAATTTTTGACACTTTCCATTATCCGATAAACATGGATGGCGAGGATCAATTCTTTGATTACTTTTACTAAACATTTTGATACCATATAGACGATTATTTTCTTCAACAGTTCGGACAATCTTTTCATTGGTACCGTTGACCTTGTGCATTCGTAGTATTGCATCGAGACGCCAATCAGTAACGTATAGCCACTGATCGTGTAAGACAATGCTGAATGGATGCTTGATGCGAGGTGATGAGATGGTTTTGACATCGGTTCCGTCCAATTTGGCGTGTTGAATATGATCCAATAGAGCATCACACCAATACAATCGATCCATTTCATAATCAATACTCAGTCCATTAGGCCAACCGAGTAGGACACCACGGAAAACCATAATATTGGTACCATCTAAGAATGCTCGGCTTATGTTGGCCGGACGATCCCATTCAGAGAAGAAAACATAACCTTTATTCGGATGAACGGCTATAGCTCGTGGGCGCTTCAGGTTTTTCAACAATGTACGCCGATACTCCGGATTGGATGTGGATAAAACATTGAGTGTTCCCTTTCTCGAGTCAATATAATATAAATTATTTGCAATCCAATCGAGTGCCAATCCTTCCACTCCTTCATTTTGAGAAGCGAGCACATTTTCTTTGCCGGTACCATCAACTTTAATCTTATAAATCACATCCAATATCACATCCGAATAGTATATATACTGTGATTTATACGAATAATCAAGACCAACAAAACGAGCTGATCGGCTAACAATAGGCACAATGGCATCGGAGAATGCATTCTCATTTTTGATCAATATTCCGCGAACAAATTTTTGCTGGGAATACAGGAGGAACTCTTTTATAGGCACACATGATTTTTGATTAGGAGCCAGCTCATGGCCGGTATCACAAACACACCGAAAACCGAGTGTATAATCTTTTGATGATAACTCATTACGAGTGATTACACACATATGCTGGCATCCACCATTACGAATACCACATGGATTATCGGTCTGTGGTTGCCGTAGACGATGATAACTTTTGATTGCTTTCGGCTCTACAAGGGATCCTTTTTCCCGGTAAATGGTTTCCGTTGGTTTTGATGAATTGTAAAGATCAATTTTACGAATACCTTGTCTCGTTGAATCTGTCCAATACACTTGATTTTCAAACATTGATATGCGCACTGGTGCTGGTACCTTGGTTGAACCTCGCAGAACGGTGTGTCGATTGAGCCCATTATAATCGACAACTACAATTTGATCTAACTGAGAGTCACACCAAATGACACGCTCATTAACATAATCAAGTGTAAGTCCAGATGCTTTGTATATGTAAACCGATACGATTGTGGTACGATTGGTTCCATCCATATATGCTCGATCAATATAATCGGAATCGGTGAAAAACATGTAACCCTTGGTTGGATCCAGTGCAATATCCAATGGTGCGGTAATATTTTGACTTAACACAATTGCACGATGTTTACCATCGAATTCGAATATATCAATCTTTTGATTGTGACTATCACAGACATATATTTTATTCGTTATCCAGTCAACGGCCAGCGATACTGGACTCCATTGGTAAACAACCGAAATGGCTTCTGTTGGTGGAATGGTTGATATAGCAGTAGTGGTGATCGGCGGTGACGAAAATGATGATGAGGAAGATGATGAAGATGATGATGAAGATGATGACGACGATGAAGATGATGCTGGAGTTGTGGTAGTAGTGGTGGTTGTGGTGGTTGATATTTTTTGTGATTGACTCGCTTTACTGATCTCATCAATTTTAAGAGAATATATTTTTTTCGTCTGCACATCGGACCAGAAAAGTAATGCCTTATCGTAATGATAATCAAGACCCGATGATGATAATGTGGTATTATTAATTAATTCTAGCCTACTACCATGTGAATCGGTACGAAATATTGAGCTATGATGTGCGAATATTATTCTCATTTCCGTACTATTAATTGCTTCACAGTGACGAGGTGGTGTAAGAGAATAGCCTGATGAACATGAGCACTCATATCCGCCATCCGTATTCTTACAATACTGATCACAATAACCCCACTGAAGGCATTCATTCAAATCTATGCAACTCTTATTGTCACGAGTATCAATTGTCATACCGGATGGACAATAGCATACACCACCGTCCATGGATGATCTACAGGCATGTTGACACAAAAGAGTTGGACACTTGGACGATGAACAGCCATCGGCACTTGTACCACCATCTTTACAATCAACTACTTTACTAGTGCCACTAGTATTTCCATCAACACAAAATTTATCCGTTGGTGAACACTGTTGCCTATCGGACGTTGATGATGATGTTGGTGAAGATAGTGGTGGTGATGATGATGATAATATTGGTGATGTTTGATTGATGCTGGAAAATGTTAATGGTGAAGTTAATATAGTTCGCTCTGCTGATGTACATGTTGTTGGACACAGTGTTAACAATATAAAAATAAGAATAAAAATATAATATCTAATTGAAATATATTGATTATTACTAGGGTCATTTGCCATCTTGCCACAAAATCAAGATGAACACACACACATAACTACTACATCTACCTCTCTCTCTCTCTCTCTCTTTCTCTCTCTTTTCCTCTCTCTCTCTCTACCTTCTCACAACTTTTTCACTTCTCTCTCTCTCTTTTCCTCTCTCTTTACCTTCTCTCAACTCTAAACGCGGCAAGTAAAAACTTTTTTTCACCTCTCTCTCAGGTATTGCTGATTGCTGTATTGGCTATACACTGCTGCTGCTGCTGCTGCTGATGGTGAAGAGAATCTCTCTCTTCTCTCAATGATGATGAGACATCCCAACGCGGCCAAACAAGACCAGTTTGCCAGTCCCTAGTCCAACATCCCGCCGATCTGCCTACTGCCATCTGCAGAGCCAGGTAACAGCCTACCTGGGCCAATAATTATTTGATTATCATCATATACAGGTATACACGTCTCTCTCTCTCTCTGGTTGGCTCACTTCCCATTGCCCACTTCCTCCTTTGCTTTCAAACAGAGAGAAAGAGAGAGAGAGAGAGAGAGAGATGGAATGTGCTCTCCTACTTCCCACAGGAATGCCATACATTCCACAGAGTCTCTCCTATTGGAAGTACTGCGAAAAGGGCGCGGAAAAAAGTTTTCGCGCAACTTTCGAGCGAGAGAGAAAAGTTTCTCGCAACGATAGTGGGGGGGAGAGGAGGGGGAGGAGGAGGAGAAGAGATGTTGAAGCAGTATCAAAAGAACCGTTCAGAATACAAAAAGATTCAACTGCTGAGCTGATGAAAGGTGTTCAGGATAAATTTTATCTGTAATTTGTGAGGAAAATTACCAAGATGTTGAAAAAATTGTCTATCGGGAGAAGAAACCATCGGGAATAGGTTCAAATCAACTAACCAAAGAATTTCCACAAGCTGTCTGAATATTCAAAAATATCCCAATTTCAATCAATTTTATCTTTCAAACTATATTTTCAGCTCCCAATGATTACATCCACAATTCAAATTATAATTACAATTATGATGAAAATTACCCAACTAACTAGGGACTCAAAGTCTCAGCACAATTCGGAAATTATAATCACAATTCTCAATTTTCTTTCTTTATTGAATGTTTTTGTCAATCTGGCTGTCAATATATTTGATTATAAAAATAAAAATAAAAATTATTGTGAAATATATCGAAAGATAGCGCTTGTTATTAAAAACTCAATTTCGTTGAGTAAACTCTTTCGATTTTTTTCTAGATCAACTTTCTTGAAACCAGGGTTCAAATTTTGCCACTTTTGATCTTGAGGGTTCAATTTCCTGATATATTTGGAAAAATATCATGAAATCTTAATGTTAATAATAAAGTGCCTACAGGGTCTCTATAAATCTTTTGATTCCAAATTTTTGGAACATTGTAACCTATGTCATCTCCTATTAGTGTTTGAATAATGTACAATTTAATCTCACTTCTAACTTTCATCATTTTTTTGGCTAATTTAAAGCCCTCTACTACAAGACATTCAGTAATTTTCGATGAATCATAAATTATCAACCAATCATTTGATCTCTCAAGAAAAAGAAATAAAATCATGGAGAATAGTCGGAAGAAATATTTACAAATTTATTAGCCAGAAGCATGAGCATATAGAATATTCTAAAAAAACTTTTTCTTCGATCACATTCGAATAAACGATCGTAGCCATTGAATAAATCTGACTATGTCCAGTTTTATCTCAATAACATGATCCCGTAATCATTTGGTTCTTCCTTTCTCCGTTCAACCGAAAAATGGATTGAGTCCAGCTCCTGGAGCCATAGTTTGAGTGATGGTTGACAAACTTGTGGTTGTAATGACCGTTGGATAAATGCTGGTACTGGTCACAGTTCGATACTTGGTACTGAGAGCATTATACTTCAAAGTGTACACTTTGGTGTCGGTAGTTGTGGCCGAAGTAAGTGTGGTAAACGTATGAGTAACCACAATCGGTTTTGGATTCAACTGATTGAGTGCTTGATTTAGCGCCAAATTAAGTCCTTGATTGTAATTATTGTTGTTGTTGTTATTAGCATTGCCCATCACCTGTGGATTTTGCGCTCCGAAACCACGTCCCAACGTATTAGGATCAAACAATGCTGGCACATATCCATTATTACCGTTGATCTGATTTGGTGCACCAAAGCCAACACCATTGAAACGATTGAAATTATTATTGTTAAGACCACCAACCACAGCTGTGTTCATCAACTGACCAGCAAGTGCTCTCTGTATTTGCGCTTGATGCATAATCATATCAGTATTCAATTTTGGTGTAATCTCAGTGGTCAGTGTGGTCACTGTTCGCTCCACCTTAGCACTTGGCTCGGTGATGGTTCGTGTTCTGGTTGCTCGTCCATCGTAAAAACTGAGAACTTTGGTAGCATAAATCGTATCTGTGGTGACCACTTCGATTGGTCGGGTAATTGTTTCGTATTGCTGCTGTTGTCGCTGGACATTTTGTTGTAAATTTTGCTGTAATCCCAAATACATGGCAGCCAAAGCTGGATTACGAAGTGCTGCACCAATAATTAATGGATTATTCAAATCTAACGCTTGACCGGAGGATGGTGATGATTGAAGTTGATTATTGATGCCACCAAAGTTTGCCAAACTTGGTTCCAAAGTTGAAAAGGAACCACCATTTTGATTAGGCAACGGATAAGTGGATGTCTTGTGGATATTATTATCATCAATCGATGCTGTAAGCTGAATATTGCCACCATGAAGTGATGGCTCAACGATACCATTCAAGCCATTATTGTTGGCGATACCATTTTGTGAGTCAACATTCGTTTCTGATGTATCAATAGCATCAATCATGAAGCTAGCATTATTCATTTCAGCTGATGCCGTTTGTAATAGTAACAAATCACCCGGTGGCATAGTCTTATAAGCGGTAATCATTTTGCGTATCACAAAACTTTCCGTAACCGTATGATTAGTGGTCAATGAGCCATCATAAACAGGTACCACGGTTGTTCGAGATATTCTCTCAGTCAACGAATACGTTCGACTGATCACAATTGGTGGTGTCTCCTGGACTGCAGTGAAATCTAGATCATTACCATCAGCTGGGATGGTTAACGGTTGATCAGCTCGACCATCAACCAATCGAGCTGACGGATGGAGAGTAGCATCTACTGTGGTAGTATATGTAACAGTGTCCACTTTGAATGGATTACCATTAAGATGTTGCGTTATTTCACTGGTTATAGTTTGAACTTGCTTGATAACTTTGTGAGGCTCAATTGGTGCTGATCCAATGTCTCGACCACCATTGCTATTCTCATTTTGTCCATTATTATTGTTGTTATTGTTACCAATTAATCCAAGATCCAAGAGTGGTGGACTGTATCGTGGCTCTGGTGCATTCAATTCTTGTGGCTCTTCATATCGAGGCTCTTCTTCAGCTCTCTTCTCAACGATTGACGATGCTTTGGCCACTGGTTCTTCTGGATTTCGATTATTATTATTATTATTGTTGTTGTTGTTATTGCCATTGGATGACTCAAATCGACTTGATCTAGAGTATGGCTGATGATGAGCTGGTGGACCTGATCGATTGATGCCCAAGCGTTTTTGGAAACGTTGATTAATTTCTTTGGCCGCTTCCTCTTCAACCTTTTCCCGAGATGTTGGCGATGGAGTTGAAAGTTTTGCCTTGAAACGATTCATTCGAATCTAAATTTTGAAAGAGAGAGAGAGAAAAACATACAAATTAGGGTGAAAATTGTCAAAGTCATCCAAATTTGATCACTTTCTTTCGCTTTCATTACTATTTGTGACTCGAAAGCAGTTTGTCTCTCTTTCTTTTGAAAACTTCTTTTGGAATTTTAAAGATTCATTCATTAACCACGCGTTACATCTTCCGAAAGCCTTGCTTCAAGCCTACTAACTCATGGTTAATGGCACGCAAATTCTCTCTCTTGTGAGGCACCTAAAGCAATCATCACCCACGACAGGTATGGTGATGATGATCACATACTTTGAGAAAACAGAAGATTTATAAAGTTCATATGGAGCTTTGTGCTAATTACTCAACAATACTAGAGCAAAGTTTTTCCCTTCCGTTAGAATTTTGAGTGTATGTATGTGTACACTTCAGGTGTGAAAGTTTTGAGAACTTTTTCCTCTTAAAAATACAATAGGCTTCATCTGATCTTCTTCTGATACCACATTCTGTCTCTCTCATTCTATTTTCTTCGGCTGGAGGATAAGTTTTTCTCCTCTCATTGTGTTTTCTCATCACAAATCTCATATCTTCCAGATAAGTCTGATAAACTTTGGATTGAGTTCAGTAGAATAATCAAAATGAAACCCTGCTAGCACCCATAAACAATGAGAAATCTGATTTTCCTACATGATGACACGCAGTGAATCCAAGTTCAAATCAGGCAGAGAAAAAAAGAAAGAGAGAGAGAGAGAGAGAGGATAATGACCACTAAGTAATCATTAAAATCAGAATATAAGATTCACTCAAACAAATATTCCAGACCTCCTCTTCACCTTGTTTTATTTGATTCAAACTTATCAGCTCTCTCTCTCTCTCTCTCTCTCTCTCTCTCTCTCTCTCTCTCTCTCGACAATAATCATCATGTTACTCAATAGAGACATATATAATTAAGCTTCAATCGTGAATCATTTTTTGACAGATAATCGGAAATAAATTTTGACCATGAACTTGTTTTTTGATGGAAAAAAGTTCTCATCACTTTTCGTCATCAATGATGTCCCAAAAAGATTTTCTCTCTCTTCCCATCTCATCTTAATTTTATTGCATTACCGACCAAAATCTTACTCATCAACAAACTTTTCAAAGTAGTGAGACATGCCTAGCCTCAAGTTATCTGGAAAACTTTATAACTGAAACATTCTGATAGTTTGATTGCTGATCAGCAGACTGAAATATTCACAATATTTGCACTATTCTGTCTTTTTTCTATCTTCAGTTAATTTCATCATACCATTCTGCTCACTTACCCTTGGATTCTGTCTTGGAGTAAATTTAAATCTTTTCGAACCACGATTCGATCGATCATCATCAGTCGGAGTAGCTTCATCTTCCCTCCGATTATTTGATACAGTGTCAAACAAACGAATGGGCCTTACTCGTTGAGTATTTTGATTACTGGACTCTCCTCGTGGATTGACAATTGAATTTGGACGATTCGAATTGTTATCCTTAGGATTGGCTGCTACTGGTGCCGGTTGATTGCGAACCTCTTCACTGGATCGAGTGAATGGGAAAGGAATCGATTTTGTGGGCTCAATTCTACTCGAAGCTGGCTTAGAGCTGAAAATAGATGATAATGGTTCATCAAATTTGATTGATGAACTGCTTCGCAATATTTGAGCATATTTTCCATCGATATACGTTCCGATAACTTTTGTTTCGTACACAGTTGTGGCTCCATTCAATACCACTGTTCCACCTAGAACAGTGACCAATCCAGTTGGATATACTGGCTTGGAAATATCTGAGCTTGGCTCAATCGGCTGGCGTTGATGTTGATGATTATGTGATTTAGTGGCACTAATTGAACTAACAGTGGCAGATATTGGCGTAGGCTTAATTTCCAATGGTTTCACAGTGGATGAAATGGGCTGATGACGACTACTTGGAGTGGCCTCATCTTGATTTGACCCAGCCGGTGTGAACACAATTACCGTTCCATCGACTGTTGTTCGAAAATTAAGGAAACCTCGGACCGTAACGGTTGGAAAGGCCGTTTCCGCAATTGATCCATCCAATCGAAGTTCGGCAGCTTCTAATGATGATTTTGGTGGAATGTATGCCAGTGATGAGGCTGCATATCGAGCATCTTGGGCTAGAAAAGAGATAAGAATTCAATGTGATTGTTCCAAAAACAGAACCTTGTGTTCGAATGTGTGTGAAAGTAGTCTCAAGAATGAGGATAAAAAGAAAGGCTAATACATGAGAAAATCGTGTTATGTCTAAAATGGGGAAGTGATTGTGTGTGTGAGTGTGAAAATTTTTCCACCACTATCGAACAGGTAATAATACAAGAATGTCAATTGTTTTACAGCGATTTCGAAAAAACACTATCCACTCCGATAAATGACCACCACCAAGCACCATCGTCTATGATCATTGAATATGATTTGAAGGACCTTTTCTAACACTTCGTGAAGCCTCTCTTTCTTGTCAAAGCTGAGATTCACTTTCACCATTATTTCCCTCATACAGACACCATATTATCATGTTTATTCAAATTTTTGTTCAGAACAGTATCTTCTGTTCTACGAGTGTTTGTATAAATCATTGGTAGCCATCGATGATTCGTTCTGCTACTCTCTTCCTCTATCTTTCATACTTTTGATGCTAGAAAAATCCATGATGGTGACTAAATCACTCTTCAAGATTCTTTTTCTTCCACTTGACCACTCATCAAAATGATCGGTATGTGGTGTGTTTGGAGATGTGTATTCGAAAAAGATATATGTTAATCATCGAGTGGTAACCAGTTCGAACACACATACACACACACTCAGACTGTTCAGAAAAGCGGAAAAGATTAATTAAACAGCTACCTCAAATTTTCTGTCTTGTATTCTGTTGTGACACAACTTACATTCACTCGATGATGGGACAAATCATGTTGATTGCTCTGAACAAGTTCACTTTCTTTTTCTCTCTCTTTTAACATTATTTTACAGTCATGATCATCACAACAGCAGCGACGTATTTTTCACCCTTAAAAGCTGATTGAATAAAAGAGAAGAAGCGAAAAAAAATTGACAAAACGTTGTGACGAAGTGGAAGTCAAAATTTGCGTTCCTATCATTGAATGTTGCCGTTTGCATGATGGAAGCATCAAAAATGATGGTTAATAATTGTTATTATGAGTATATATACAGGATAGACAGGAGTAGGTGGCCGATTAATGTTAATAGTGAAACATTCTCTCCAGACATTGAGACAAAGAGACTGTTTAATTTGGTTAGTCAAATTCGACACTTGAATGGTGGAAAAGTTATGTCAGTTAATGATGATGGAGAAGAGTATCAAGAAGGTGGAAAGAGAGGTCGAGTAGACAATTTGGTCCAACAACAATAACAACAACAAAAACATCAACAGCATCAACATTACTGACTCAGATCATCAACTACTCCATTGATTATTAGATAAAGGTGGTGTTAACCTTTTTTCTTTCGCCCTTCCACACTCACACACTCACAATCAGTAAATATATTTGTAACTGAATCATCATCTTTCACCAATCATCAATGATTCTCACACACACACTCACATTTCCACTTCCCTTTGTGACCAGTTGATGAAATAAAATCGTTCAAATAGCTTGGATCAATGATCGTCCTGTTGCACGATCAAATAAAAAAAACAGTTATTTCAATCATCGGGAAAAATTTTAATCGTGATCATTTTGATTTTGATTCCTTTTGTAACTTTTAATGGCCACAATCGCCCACTCATACTGTACCGTTTTCGGGTGATCATTCTCACAGCTTGCACTAAAAGTAAATGCTTTCAAGATATTGCGATTGCATTGCAATCGTAATTTACGCTTCGAGCCTACAATGAATCATGAATGAGAATGTTGATGATACAAGAAAAAAGAGAAGCATTGAATAAGAAGTCTTCTTCTTCTTCTACTCAGTATCTCATCCTCTTCTCACCAATTATGACTCGAATGATGGGATGAAAATCAAGGTGAACATCATTGAAAAGAGATAGAAAGAAAAATTTTGGCAGTTGATCCCTCATGGAACTTACTCTTTCTCGCCTATTTTCTCTCTCTCTCTCTTTCCTCCTTTCTTTCTATCTCTTAGTCCTCGTTCACGATATACACAACATTCTATTCTAACGGTTTATACAATTTATTTAACTGACAAACGAAATTCTATCTTGCTTTCTATTTCTACTGCTGCTAATATTTTCCCGCCATAATTTTGTCTCTAGGCCATTGAGTTACATTATCATTCAGTCATTTCTGTATTCTCAATTGAATGTGTGATTGTTCAATGAATCAAATGACCATGAATCATGTAACACTCAAAACGTATTGCTCACATTCTTATCCACCATAATTTTTCACCTCTAATTTGTCAAAAATGAAAGATCACTAGCCTGTCATGATATGAAAGCTTCTATTTATCTAAATTTAGAACTAATCTTCAGAACTTTTAGTTCACTTCTACTTTTTATCGTGCCCGCTCAACTGACATGATGATGGTGATCATCATTTTTGGTGTTCATCAAAATCCTTACGTGCTTGTACTCGATATATATTTTTTTCTCTCTCCCATGCCACCATTCACCAATCGAGGAAAACCATGAATATCATGTCATCTCAAGGATTCATCCATGATTATTCTTATGCCTCTCTCTCTCATCTACATCCCATGTTTGTCTTGTATGTGTGTGGACGTCGAGAAGATAAAAAAGTGTAATTCAGAAGTCAAAAATTAAATGATAAGTAGAAGCACGAAAAATTGAATCAACTGAAATCTCGAGACAAGTATGAAAAATTAGCTCGAATAGACGAAAATATTGTCATAATTTTGTGGCTCTAAAATTGTGAAAGGTAAAAATTTTTAATCCATTCATCATCAAGTGGACATTCCATGAACAAGACATATCATTTAACCTGTCACAGTTGGACAACCCACACACACACACAGCTTTTCCATGGCCAGTATCATCTGAAAAAAGTTAATCCGAAAGACACACAACAGCTCCAAAAAGGAAAGTCTTGGAAATAAAACTGACAGAAAAAGAGGATCAAGTGATCAATATTCAACCCATAATGATCAAAACTATTAGTTTCACTCAAGTAGACCTTAACAATCTGCCATTTTCCCTTGTTAGCAACCCTTTTGATTGAGAGAGAGAGAAAGATTTAAGGAATGAATAGAAAGAACAAAAAAATTCCCTGTTCATGTCATTTCCAAAAAGGAATTTCCAAATAATACGAAGGTGAGAGCTTCTTGAACTTAATTCTTTTTCCATCTCTCTCTCATTATTTACTTCTATCCACCCTTAAGGATCATCTACTCATTCTTGAAATTTTTTTTCTTCCTTCTTAATTGTAGTTTGATCTGTTCTGAGGAATGTATAACAAGTGTACACACATTTAATCAGTCCTCTCAATCCATCTCTCTCTCTCTCTCTCTCTCTCTCTCTCTCTCTCTCTCTTTCAAGCCTTAATCTCATTTGTTCACTCTACCATTCTTTTGTGACTTTTGATGTCAAGTCAAATCACTTACTACTCGATCAAATTGTAGCCCTTCCTCTTGAAGGTGGACATTGTTTCCTTTTCATCCAACAAATCAGTTATTCTTCATCAAACACTCGGTTGGAATTACTCTTTTTTCAAACAAAATCGCCATCACAATTATTATCCAGTGGCTATCCCGTACCTGATCATCACAGCTAATTTGAATATATTATGTTTTAATATTAAAAAACTCATCATCATTCATCATAACACTCTATCTCACTAGCTAACAGAAAGAAAATTATAATTCAGATTCTCAAAAGAGGACACATAAACACACACACATCCATACACTGACATCCATCATTCATTTCACCCTGATGAACATCCCACCGAAGTAGCTTGATATTCATCAAAATATTATGATGGCGAACAGTAGTTGGAATAAGTTTGCTTGAGAAAGAGAGAGATGGATTGAGAGGCTTTGATTTCATTATCATTTCGGACCATCTTTGTCGGTGGGTTTGAAAACGACGACTGATTTGATCAAGATTGTACATGATTTCACGATGACCAGCTTGGCTTGACCACAAATCCGTGGAATGTGTGTGAATATGTACACGGTAGGTTGATTACTCTCTCTCCCTCTTCTTCCAGAATCAAGAGGATTATGATCAACACTGATTATCCATCATAAGTCACAATCATCAATGGAGCTGGTACATTGAATAAATCAGATCAGGTCAGCATTGACATGGGATGGTGGCATTTGAGTAAATGTTATGTATTCATGAATGTCTGTTTGAAACCACCTTAAGTGGCTTGTTTCACTTTCACTTTTTTCTTATTTCAAATAAGAGTGAAAAATTGTTCTCATGAAAACAACAATTTATCATCAATTTTCTCTCTCTCTCTCTCTTTCTCTTTCTCTCTCCCTTATTGACATTTTACTGTGCGTTTTTTTTTCGGATACCTGATATTATACGCTCTCTTGTACGGAAGTGAACCGGAAATTTAATTCCAATCCAATAGACCAGACTGAATAGTCAAAAAATTTGATTTGATTTGATTTCACCTGTCCGAATCGATTTCTTGGCGGATCGGCTCACCTTCGAGTTGTTCTAATAAATAATCATTATGATTAACACTTATGCGAGAGAGAGAGAGAAAGTAAATTGGATGTATTTAATTTGGATTGTTTTTACTCGCAAAATTGGTTGGGATAGTTGCGAAGCGATTCCACTCCAAAGTCTGGTGTCAGAGAAATTTTGATAATTATGATCAAGTTTTATGGATCAAATGAACATTGATTGGGTTCGATTCTGATCATTTCACTCTCTCTCTCTCTCTCTCTCTCTCTCTCTCTCTCTC